>PNEQ01112206.1:0-60903 GCA_003012365.1 Medauroidea extradentata
AAAGTAATTTCCAATACTTTTGAATGTGTATATACTCAAAACGGCAAACGTACGCAAATGATGCAACCAAATATGCAACTTGGCGGCGAGAACCTAACTCTGATGCCACCTGTTGGTGGAGTTTTGAACTGTCTGAAGCACGGAGCAAGCTGTATCGACCACTGCGACTCGAGGTCGACGATAGCGTCACATAATTCTCGCGCCAATCCAGTCTAATTATAATGTATGTATGAATGTCAATAAGATCATAAGTAAATATTTTGAAGTGTATTAAATACAGACAGGTCGAGTTCGTCATATGTTCTTTCACTAATGTTGTATTCAAATAGGAAAAACACGGAACTACGTACAATAAATCGCTACCAACCATACAAGCAGTAAAGTAACTCTTGTTAGTGGTGATGTATATGCAGTAACGGCTAGTGATTTTTTTCAAAGGTTAAATCTTTAGTGCTCACTTTATTCCGAATGGCCTATAAAAAGTATCGCATTCAGCGAAAATCCACGAATTTGTATTAAATAGTGTGCATTTAGGACATAAATTATTGGAAATTAGTAAACAGAATCATAACTAGAATTGTTGCTAAAAGTTTCCGCAGTAGAAGAATTTGTTAAATTTTTTGATTTTGTGTAATCAGAACGCAGATAGTATGGGCCTGGGAACGTGTGTATGTGCTCAGGGTCACTCTTACTCTATCACCTCTTGCCTCATCGCATCTAATCGGAAGACGTTCAACTGGTGTTAGTCTTCATTTCGAGAACATCTTTTAATAATAATATATTTAATGTTTTAAATATTATTTTTAATGTCAGTTGAGAGACGCATTCGTACTTGTCATATTTCCACCAATATTTTTGTTCGTTATTTTATTTGTTTGTTGCAGAAGTATGTCTATGTCAAATGAAGAGGGGCCGGGGGTGGGGGGTAACACATGGAAGAAAGATTTTACAACTGTAGTCTCTTAGCTTGCGGTTCAAATACAAATATTTTTTTAATTGAACATATTTATTCATTTATTTATTATTCACTTGCCCTCGAACTACCTTGGTAGAGGTATAACAAGGAAAAAGGGGCAGTAGTCGGCCTGAGCCTGAATTAAGAGACCATCCCTTAATTCGCCTAAAGTAATTTCGGAAAACTCTGGAAAACCGAAATCAAGATCACTGGAGCAAATGATCGAACCCAGATCTTCCAGAATGTGATGCGATTGTTTTACCACTGCTCCAACTCGCTCGCATATATAGGACGTCGGGTAATTCATGGTAATTCAATAGTAGGAAATACTCTGTGGTAAATATTTGTGAGACACTTTGGTTTACGAGAAAAGTTTGACGAAAAGTCCAAAAAACTAACAGCGAAGTAGAAGGCAAGGTAATACATGTGTATGGACTGCGCCACATGAATGTGTGACCAGAACTAATGCAGGACAATACTCATTGATAATATCGTCAGGCCCTTTGTGTACGAGAAAAACGGCACGATAGTACGAGCAGCCTACCCTAATTCCCGCGCACTGGTATTTTGGACCTATGTCTTAAACTAAAAGCACTGGCTACTTTTTACCAAAGAGTATTTTCTGCATAGTTTTGTTCACTAATTCACGTGGTGCAATCTGTACCCACGACTTACATGACATCCTGTGTACTGGGATTACAGCATAAATTCGACAACGCGAATGTCAGAGTTTTACCCTTCAACGTCGCAAGTCTTTTGCGGAAGGACAGTCACTGATGGGACCTAGTTATGGCGACGCGGCATTTAATACACGGTTTAAGGTCGCCCTTATAGCTCCGTCGCTTCTGAGTCTCTAACACGTAGGTATATACGGGGCGATGTGTTTTAGACTTACGGCGGCCGCCTGATGAAGGGTGTGTTTGTGTGTGAGGAGAAATTCTATGAGGTGCTACGAGCTACGTCGTCCGGCACATGTATTGTGATATCGCCTCTACGCCCAGGGTTGAAAACGTGCGCGCAGTGTTCCCGCCGTAATGTTTTTACTGTGGGACTGTAAGCGGTGACCCCGTCACTGTAGCAAAGTCCAATGTACTTGTAGACCTCAGTTTCGAACATATCCGTTACATATATCTTGAGAAACAACCGCGTGAAAAATGCCGATTTTAGCCAAGTTTGGTGGCTATAAAATAATGCTTCCAATGTGCGTGGTGTCTTGAAAGTCCTATTCAAGTGTGTTTTCTTTCCGCAAATAAGCATTGTGGACGCACGTTTACTGAGAACAATTGTAACTCCGAACACGCTGCACGCAGTTTGAGCACCATTCAGGTGGCAGCCTTAAGTTGAGGTTAGCTTAACCAGGCGTCAAAATTAATTACTTTTCAGTTTTCAAAAAATGTGTGATAAAACTCGAAAACACAATATATGGAATAATAGGCCACTATAGTCAACTTGTTCGAACTGGAAAAAAAAACTACGATAGAGAAGATTTCTTGTCGGATAAGAAACATTCAAATATCAATCGAAGACGATTTGGAGTCGAGAAAGCTAGAATTCCTGCACCAAATTATTCTTTCGCGTCCGTCGCCAGTCTTCCAGTGAAAAGAGAGAGCTACAGATGCTCAACCGCACAGTTCCAGACCCTGACAGCCAATTATATCCCTGCTGCGAGATGTTATGTCCTGCAGGCATCCTGTGGTCCTGGACGAACTAGAGAAGCAATTTGGTTGAGAAAACCAGCGCGATTGGATGAAGGGCAGATCACTGATGGTCACGACTGCGCGGCTTTGGAGAAACGAGGTTACGAGGACTCCGCCAGATCGCAGCACACGCTCGATAATTGGCCGTCCATCCTGCATACTGAAGCTTTTTCAGTTGGCTAAGTCCTTTTACATCGGGGAAACCATCAAATAAGTATTCTGGCGTTTTTTGTGCTTTTTTTCTTTAAACTAATCAGTGTACTTTGACGTAAGTTTTACAAAGTAAAAAATTTGCATCTTAGTTCGTATGTTTGAACTATGCGTGTATGTCGAAAATGTACACATTTTGTTGGATTTTTATTTGTAGATTTCCAAACAGAAAAATTAAAAAAAAAAAAAAAATACTGAGAAAGAGACGAGGCTAGACATGTTTGGTGCGACTTGCTGGAATTATGTAATAGTGTCATTGCTTTGAATGTTGTGTAATCAGAACATAATGAGCGCACTCGGAGCCAGGTACTGAGGCTAATTAATGTTCTGGTCTCTTCGTACGTTAATGAGTGTGGGTTGTCGCGCGATCAATAAGCCGAACCTTACCCCCTCCACCCAAATGGGCACTAGCAGTGTGAGGCCAAACAGAGTATTAACGAAACCAATTCCCATAATCCCTGTCGACACGGAAAAAGTAGTGTTTTACTTTTATTATTTTGGCAAAATAGCGCTATTATAAATTTCAGAATTGTTTATCTATTACAAAATGCGGAACTGTCTCAGCATATACATCTCACTCTCACTCTCTCTCTCTCTCACGCTTTATTTCATAGAGACCAGGATTACGCTTTTCTCTGGGGTAGTGTTGCTTGCTTGGCTAGATGATAACACGATTCAGTACTCATGGAAAATGTTACACATTTTGTGAAAGACATTAATTTTACAACTAAATTACTCTCTTAAATCCTTTCAATCATAGTACGGATACTTGCTTGCAGAAGGCGTGCCGGAAGTTCTCAGAGGCCTTGTGGTTTTCTCGGAATGCCTGGATGTAGGCCTAATAGTTCCTGCCGTTCATGAAGTGCGTACAATACGCCAGTATTAATGGCACTAAAAATTCGCTGCATTATACAGCGGACACAGTAATTCGAAATATTAAACGCTAGCCATAACGAGAACTAATTTTTAAGATAGCTTTACCTAACTCACAAACTTAAATATTGTTTCATGATGTTTCTAGAAGAGAATAATGGGTACTAATGCTAGTTGAACTTTGAATGATTCCTGCGGTGGGTTAAACTTATAAACAGAACAGTTTTTTTCACAAGCTATGTTGGATTATTCAATTTTTCGGTTCTCTGAAGTTTTTAGAAGCAAAATGTTTTGCGATTATATAGCGAATTCTATATACCCAGCGCTACAGCACAGACGTAATAGCTGAACAGTCAATCATACTTGGATAGCATTCATTCAAGCAAATAAAAATTATAAATAATAATTCCAGGACGGATTTCGACCTAAGTATACTTTTAGCAGAACAACTGCCATGTCTGCTCTGTAGTGCTAGGTAAACAGAATTTACAGTATTATTGGAAATTTTCAATATTTTGTTCGTATCAGAACTAAAAAAAATATATATATATAATCCAATATTGCTAGCGATGTCAAGCCTAAAAATCATAATATGTAGTTTTTTTCACATCAGTACAAAAACTTAAATCGTTTTTAACGGACTTAAAGCATTCATAAGATGCACAATTATACGTATGATTTTTTGCAAAATTATTGACCGTTCGCCTGCAAAAAAAATTTTTTTTTTTTGCTTTTTTTAAGTTTATTTTCATCATAACAATATTGGTAGACCTAATACTTCGGGCACAAACTTCTAAAAGAAAAACAAGATTTATTGCGACCAAAAATAGGTTCAAATTACGATATATTTGTGACAACAAAACAATGAAGGGACTCTCCGCAATGTATATATACACACGTATATATGTATTCAAAATCACTGTAAAATACCGAGCGTGGCCTAAGTGGGATAGCAAGCTGGCCAGCCCTCGCAGGAAGGCAGCGGCCGGCACGTGAACGACCGGTTCTGTAGCGAGAGAGAGAAAGAGAGTACCTTGACTCCTGCCCTGCCCTTGTTTACCGAGGCCAAGATGTGTGCCATTCGATCTGCTACTTTACTGTCTGCATCGGCGGATGTGTGAATACGAGAGCGCCTCTCACCCATCCGACAACTCTTCCACCGTATTTTGTCCCTCCGGCAAGCCCAGCCATCCGCGGTGGTCAGGCGAACATACTTAGCCACCGACTTTCGGTGAAAATAAATTTAGCTGCAACTTGTGTCAATACGTGAGGTCTTCTACTCTGCTCCGTGGTGATTGACAGCGTGTCTCGGTACAGAGACTTCTCTAGATTTACTGTGCCAGTGAGAATAAAGCTGGATTCACGACCACCACTTAGCGTACGTAACAGAGTTGATCAACTTTCTACTTCGTACGAACGTACGCTAAGTGGTGGTTGTGAATGCAACATGTGCAAACGTAAGATTCAATTAAATATTAATTTATACTGAGAACTAATTTACCTTGTGGTCATAAATTATTTAATTATATTCAAAAAATAAATTAAATAAAGCACGTTCATCAATTACCGACGTTTTGTTATGGCGTAAACAATTTCCGCGTATGTCTAGATTAAATATTGTTGTGAATCCAATCTTTAATTCTTAACATACGTGTGTGTGTGTTCGTGTGTACGTAAGAGTGGTTGTGAATGCGGCTTAAGGTTACTGAAACACCACACGTCAGTGGTTTGCGATGAGAACCTCAAGACGTTGATACTTAAAACATCAAATCGCTGACCATGAAGTAGATCTGCAGATGTGCGCGTGTGGTATTGAAACAATTTAGTACAAAAATTATTGGCTCTAGACATTACTAGAGATAAACAAATTTAGCGTTATCATTTGGTAACGGGTTTTAATCTACTGGCCTATGCACACCCGAACAAACGTCGTGACGTTATTGTCCCGGGGCCTTCGTACCTTTGTGTACACGCATTATATAGGTCATTCGGGATGAAGTGAGCACTAAACATATAACCTTCGAAAAATATCACTAGCCGTTACTGCATTTCATCTACTATATTTATAGTAGTCTTATTGTTTGTATGGTTGGCAACGAAATTACGTAATCTAGTTCCGTGTATTTTCCTATTTAAATGTAAGAATACCGAAACTAAATCAACCGAAATAGACATAATGGACGACTTGAAGAACACTCCCCCTGACGTCACCGCAGGGGAAAAGTACTGTGGGAAACAAAGCTTGTTTACAAACATGCTGATTTGTTAGTTGGTAATTGCAGAAAGCAAAAATATTGTGCTTCATAGATTTGCACGCAAGGGTAAAAATAGTAGTTTAAATTTCATAGTCAAGATACGCAAATACATAAGATTAATGTTTACCTGAAAAAAACTGCAAATTCCAAACAAATAATTTTCTTGACGTACATCTCATCCGGGACATGTGAAGCAAAACAGCTAAATTAAGGTTATGTTCGGCTGCGGTATCCATGGTGATAGGAATTGTTTCCCACACCTGACTGAAGCTCCGCCTCTTTTCAAGTCGTCCATTGTATTCCATATAATAAATATTTTTTTTAACAAACTGTATCGGTTCATACTGACTGCACAATTTAACTTACATGCGCAAACATTAAGTGACATGTCCAGAGAGGTTAGGCATTGTCCCGTCGCTAGTAGTTATGCGCGGAAGATACGAATTGGCTGAAAATAGAACTTAAGCAGGGTTCTTTCGAGTGGTCACTTTATCCGAACCGCCTTTACTTGAGTTGGACATTTGACAGTTTACTTTTATATCATTATTTTAAAACGTCCTTCAAGACGTGCCGCACAAACTGTCGGCTAACAATAAAATTCAGAAGAGTATACAGTAACTTGGATTCCAGCCTTTTGTCAAGACAATAACGCGAACTTTGCAAGTCCTTAAACATTACGTCTCGTCGGAAGCTGGGCCATCTTTATTAAATCGACAACTACCCACCAGAATAGGAACCAGAGGGAGTCCATGGCGTATTTTAAAAATAGAACCATCCCAACATTCGCCTAGTGTGATTTCCGAAAACTATGAACAAATGCAACAAGAAAATCCAAAGCCAGGGATCGAATCAGGACCCTAACATGTGTACCAAGTTTGATGAAATTCTGAAAAATATTCCCTGGGCTATGTGATACTATGCTAAAAATATAACATGGCCGCCATTTTGAAAACTGAACACAGGGATAAACCAGATTCGCAATATTTAACTCAGCTTTGTATGTAGTATACGTGTACCAAGTTTGGTGAAGTTCTGGAAAATATTTCCTAAGATATGTGATACTATGTTAAAAATATGAAAACGACCACCATTTTGAAAATATGAATACAGGATGAACGAAATGTGCAATATTCACACTGAAAGGAGAGCATAGTTGTAGGTACCATAGAATTGTTAAAATGCGGACAACAAAACAGTTTGGTTGTCAGTTCTATGTTAACTGTTCCTTCAACAATCTGTTTGGTAGAAGAAACAAAGATCCTTGCTGCCTTTACACACCGGATGGTAACTTTTACAAAACAGATTGTTGAAGGAACTGTCCAGATGGTACCGACAAAAAACTTGTTTGCTGTCCCTATTCTAACAGAAGTATGATAACTTCAACATTACTTTATCCTCAGTGCAACTCATCTTTGTATTTAGTATATGAGTACCAAGTTCGTTGAAATTCTGAAAAACATTTCCTAAGATATGAAATACTAAGCTAAAAATATAAAACTGGCCGCCTTCTAACATATCCAATCCTGCTCTGCCTGTGTGTTATAACACCGTTGACATGTATAAAGAATTACATGAAATAACGGTAAATTTTGCTCGCTCACCACTTACCTCGCTCGTTGCATGTAAGCGTAAGGCGCTCAACTGGGTTCAATCATCCCGTCGCTTTATTTGCCAGTATCTATGAACACATTCTCTACGGGGCCGCGGTGATGAAGTCGCCAGACCATTCTCCTCCAACCACGAAGACCGAAGTTGATTCTCGGACAAGTCGATCCCGATTTTCCACACGTAGGAAAAGTGGTAGATTTTTTTCTTTCTAGATACTCCGGTTTTCCACGCTCTTAGCATTCCATCGTTTCTTCATTGCAGGACCTCGCTTCATGCTATCAATTATGATTATATACGTTTATAATCTTTTGTAGTTAAGGGTGATGGGGTTTGGGTCGCCGAGCATTGATCTCCACGCGGCTTCCCGTAGGTTGAATTATTAGCAATGGAGAAATATCTCAGCGTGTACAGTTAAGTAGTGGAAGTTTTAAAAAACAATCATTAATTTTTAGGCACACCACCACTTTGTCGAGAACCACCCAGATGCGGGAGAAAGAAACCTGGATTTTCCTGTGGCCAACTTCCTGTTGCTAGGCCTAGATCGAGACCATGCTCGAGCCGGGATTCGAACTCAGGACCTCTCGCACCGTAGACCGGCGCTTAACTGACTACGCTACGAGGCCGGCTCTGGGATTGTGAACTCAAACAACCGGAGCTAGATTATCCGCTCCTGAAGAACAGAGGTACGGGCTACTTATAAGGAATTTAAATAAAATAAAACTTAATTAGTTTAAATCACTTACAGGTGAGTAGACGATCATTCAAGCGAACTACCGCTTTTCCTGTTTCGGACCCCCAGACGCTCAGGCCCAATGGTACCATAGCAGCGGAATATATAAATAACTTGAAACAATGGGTATAAAGCCTAGTTTATACAAACGATAACATTGATAATAACACGTGTTTTTAACAAAGTTATTAATATCGTTGTAAAAATGCTTGAAAACTGTTGACACCTGATGTTATCGACATTGTTGCCAACATTCTGTTATTAACTTGGTTAATTTTTATAAAAATATGCTAATAACATTTGTTACCAACACTTTGTTGAAAACGTTTGCTAGCAACAAAAGTTGTGAATTTTAGAAACATGTTAATAACTTTGTTGCCAACACTGTTGATAAAATTATTTACCCGGCCCATTCTATGGCGGTTTAGATCAGAGGAGCTTGGTAACAAATGTTACTTGCAATGTTATCAGCAATGTTGTATGCATTTTTGTCATCAATATTGCTATTAACATCCGTTCATCAATATTACAACTTTGTTAGTAACATTGGTGCTTTCAGCAATGTTAACAGAATATTTGCTATCAACATTGCTATAAAATAGTATACTATAACTTAGAATTTGTTGATAACATTTTTGTGAGGTTTTTAAAAGTTTTGTTGCAATAGGAGTTTACAATTAGAATTAATTGGTGTGGCGTACCGTAAACCGGGGTTACTTTGACCATTTTTCGGGGTTACTTTGACCACTCAAAATATTGGTTTTTGGGTTTTCTGGTAAATAAACAGATAATATGAGCCAAGTATCTTAAAAATGTATTTGATCATTATAGTTAATGTTAGAAACGTTCGTCACTAAACAACATAAAAACCAAAATTTTGAGCGGTCACAGTTACTACAGAAGGTTTACGGTATGTCCACAAACCAATAAATTCTAACATTTTTGTAACTAACATGCTGTAATTAACTTTGTTACAGTTATTTTTTCGGTGTAAACTGTTCTTTAAGATAAAATTAAGGAAACAATAGGAATGATCATCGCTGGTGGGAAAGATGGGGCTCTGGTGCCATCTGGGGACGGTTATGGTGGTCCAGGCATGTCCTGGTACTTCAGAGGAGAGACGCTAGGAATATCTTCTGGACCAGTCCTTCAGGTGTGCCCTAGTCCGCCGACATAATTGATCTGAGTAAGAAGGGAAGCATTGGTGGACTGGAGATGTGCACGGGGGCCTGTAATGTGGTCGTGACGAGGCTCATGTATGTTGTACCTTGCGCTACAGAGGAACGACCATGAGGAACTCCAAACTTGCTTCTAACCGCATTCGCCCATTGATCACCAACTCTTTGGAATCCTTAAGAGGGCGTGGTACATAATTCAACGCTAGAAGCATTAATATGTAACTGTAGACTTCACGAAGCCAATTTGCGAAAATTAAACAATAGCAATCCTAGACAATAGTTTTATCCAACGTTTTAAACAAAATTGTTTCCAGTGTTACGAACTTCTGAGGCACAATATCTGACGTCGGAACCTTGTGCATTTAACTGCGGTACAAGAGATCACGTGTAACGAATTAGTAATTCTGGATAAGTATTTATTCATAAATTTGGTAAATACCATTCTCTAGGATTGTCATTGAGTATTTTATCCATATTGGCTTCGAAAAAAGCGTAGAAATCAATTTATATTTTCAGCTTTTATTTATCTACCACGCACTCTAAAAGCAATAAAACAAAGCACAATTTCAGAAGTTAATTTTAGGTAAAAATAAAATCTTGGATTGCTAAATGGCTAAGCAAGGGTACAAGAATTTTAATGTATTAATTTTTATATCCGTTAGGGATCGCAGATGCTCAGTCCAAAAGTCAGCCACTTCCCGGATGTGCTACTCTGCCCTCTGGTACCCTCCCCATGCCGAGCAGGGTGGAGCAGTTTACCTAGCGAGGTGAAGCATGAGGTAATACACTCGCCTCGCATTCTGGAGTACCCGGGTTCGATCCCCGGCTCCAGCCATCCTGATTTCGAATTTCCAGGGTTTTTCGAGATCACTCCAGGCGAATGCTGGGATAGATCATAAAAACAGCCCCTGGCCGACTCCTTCGTCCTTTCCTCCGTGTTCCTCTTCCAAGGCCTTGTGCTGTTCCCAGGGCACGTAAAACGTCGAAATAAATAAATAACTAAATATATTTATCAATTTTTTTTTTCCTTTTGGGACGTGCATCAAAGTTTTTGCCATTTTGAACTCGTGTAGCAGGCTTCGTTTCTCACGCTGACTAAGCAGGTTAAAGCTGGAACGGCGGTCGTACGTCTCGCCTCATTACTTCCCGGGACTGGCATTTATAACTCCTGCCCCGCGATTGGCTGCGGTGACCCAGTTTATGACTGCGGCGTGCAAGCCTTATAACTGTAGCCGTTCCGGGCGTTTAGCGCGCGGCCGTCTGACGTCTTCCGCGATGTTGCGACTGCCTGCTCTACAGTTAAACAATTTTATTTAATAGAGAAATGTTCTACAGTTTCTTCTAGGAAGGTATAGGTGGTTCGCGATAAACGGAGCACTTTTGAAGATCATAATGTCTAGAATATTAATAAAAAATTATATTTATATCGTCCTCAGATGTTTACTTTTGAGTACAGTACAGTCTAAACACTTTAAATTGGTGTTTAGACTAATCTATTTCCTTTCAAAAGTGGGCGAAAAATATTGATTACATGAAAAAAGTAAGTAACTAGGGCTTCAAAAAGTGTTCGATTTATCCTGATCAGGAAGAATAATTCAATCGAGATTATAACTTGTTCATGGTTAAATTGCCTTCACGCCATCGTCTGAAAACAATCTCGTCTACCTGTAATTGGATGTTTTTCAATGAAACTTTCCGTTGGCGAGTCAAAATGCTATCCCGTGTTTTAACGTCTTTCTGTAAGAGTAATTAATGTTTATACTAGTGGCAAACTATGTATATAAATATACAAAATATCTAGAAACGGTTATATAATAAGCGCACCGTGCGAATTCTGGGCTAAACTAAACACGAAAATGTTAATGGAAAAATGTTGTACAGTTACATTTTACGTGCACAATATGGCAACATAGCATGGAGTAAATTCCCTCTTGCGCTACCCAGACATTTTACTACGGCTGTCCCGGCCATCATATTGTGGGCGTGGGTTCAAATCCAGAACAGTATAATCATGATTATACGTTTACTCGACGTAACATACAAGGACTAAGAGCGCAAGATGGGAATTACGCCGTGCTACGTTGCCACATCGTGCACGAAAACTGTCATCGTACAACTTTTTGCCACTAATATTTTCGTCTCCACTTTAGCTCAGGATTTGCGTAAAGTGCTTATTATGCGTCAATTTGTGAACATCCTGAATACGTTCATAAACAGACGCACATATATAATCGTATTTTATTATGTGTATACATATTTATGTATACATGCTTAAAATGATAGATTAGAAGAACGTAAGGTTTATTTTGATCATTTTACCACACATGAAGTACAAACATCGAGTTATTAGTTACGTGACAGTGTTAACTGGGCCCAGTAATATTAGAAGGAACCTACAGACCGCGATAAAACAGTAAAGTCGCCGCCGGACATATTGCAACACTGTACCGCACTGCGATACAAGGTCATAATTCAAGATATACTTCACACCCCACATCTGTTTCTGTAAGAAGTCGTGCAGAGGACCGTAATTCCTCTCGCGGGCTGAAATTCCAGCTTCTCGGTGTCGTGGAACGAAACCGCAACACAGTTGGCGAACGGTCGGGAGATTCCATTAAGGTGGAACGTCCACCACAATCATAGATTTATTTAGCGTTTGTAATAAAGTTTGTTTCTGATTTATTTTTTTTTCTTTTGACTTAAAGGAGAACCAAAATGTAACGTTAACAGGAAACGTTTTATTAATTTAGCTTATGTGACTGCACAAAGCACACTTTCTTTTAAATTTAACATCTGCAATCCTTCAAAATAAATTATTATAATGAAATTATTAGTGTTATGTTTGAATAGTCCGCAATATAATATTCTATGCATTAACATGGCCAAGTGTACAAAACTAAATCATTAGCAAAAGTATTTACAGAATTAATGTGATAAATGTCCCACCTGAAAATGGTTAGACACATACATATATACATACATACTTGCATATATACATACATATACACACACATACCCACTCAATTTTAGCTCACTTATCTTCGGCCATAAATGATTTTTTAATGTTAAGGGAACTATAAATCAGAGCAGCTGTTTACATTTAAATAAAGTCAAGTTATTTTTCATGACTGTGGTATTGATTAAAATGTTTGACTGTGCTGTTTACGAGTTAAACACAATACATCAGATGTCCAGATAAAAAAGAAGAAGAAAATCACAATGCGTGGACCTTTATTACCATTTGGTGTGAGAATATATCCGAGTCACATACCAGAGTCGGCATCTACAAAAGAACATCACGACTGAAAATACTTCAGCCGCTTTGAAGCGGCACTAGGAGATCCATACGAGGATATTACTGCTGTCATCTCAGAATTCTAAGTAACGTGTTCAGATAATAAGATCATACCCTGTAGTAGCGGTGCTGTGGTACCTACCTGATGCTAACAGATCTCACGTTAGGTACTTCAAGTGTACTTTCGCCGGTGAAATGTAGTGAAGTTAAGGTTATTATCTAGGTAGGCTGCGTTGGTGTATGTGAGGCACAAAACCGATGGAGCGTTCAGAGTGACGTCAGTCGGCCTACGCAAACCCAGCAACTGGCGCGCAGAGCTTTACTATTATTCATTATCCTATGGGACTTTAAGCCGTGACCGTGTTATTTTATTTGCGATACTTATGGTTCAAATTCCAACGCTTATTTCTATTTTTTTTTTTTTTCGAATCCGGTTGGAATTTTCCTAGATACGGCAGTTCAAACAAACCGTTTTTAGCCATTTTGAGAGTCTTGGAAATCGTGTTTCCAATCAGCAACCCTAATTTTTAAACTGATAGAAACATTGTTTGGAATGTGTTTCTTTTCATAGATATACAAACGTAATGCGCGTTGAGATGTTTCTTCCAAATATCATTATTTGTAACTCGCTGCAATGCGTTTCAAACGCAGATAGATAGGAACCTAAAATCCAGTAAAGAAGTGACATAAAATTTTTTAACCGATGACACAAAATATATCCAAGGAAAAGTTTTCTTCCAAAGGCAACTAGTTACTCCGTTAGGCAAGTTCACTTACTCAAATAGTTTAGCATTAACTACTCTTATTGTCAATACGTAATGCAATTTGAGTTAAAGGGTGGCATTACTCTTCGTGTTGAATGTTTCACTTACGAATCATGACTAGGGACATTAAGTTTTCGCGGAAAGATTTTTGCCCCACTTTGTTTCAGTGCCTTGAGTGCACATCTGCAGTTCTGCTTCATAGTCAGTGATTGGATATTTATAACTCCACGCGTCTGGGAGTCATACTCGCAAATCACAGAAGTGTGGTGTCGCAGTTAAGGAGTATGTAAAGGTACGATGTCGAACGGACAACTGGAATATTCAATCGTCAATAAAATCTGAACTAACTTACTTACCAAAACTCGATAAGATTTTTTTGCCGAGTAAATATTTTATCAGCGGACGTTTATTTAAATAGCACTATACGGTAGTATGAGTTACTTTCGAGTAAAAAATTAAAAACTGTGTTCATAAAAATTAGGTCTTGATTCCACAAAACATTAAAAAAAATGGGAAACTGTAATTTTTATAATTTTAATATGATAATATTTAGGCCTCTATAATGACCGAATTTCAGAAATACTCGCGTTTTGATTTGAAAATAAATTTAATACCAGAAATTCTCTGCGCGAGAGGTTTACGGATTTTAAAATTATTTTCAAATGAAAACTCGAGTATTTTCGAAATTCAGTTATTATAATGGCCTTGATATTATCAAATTAAAAATTATAAAATATCAGTTTTCCAGTTTTGTAGATTTTGTGGTTTCAAGCTCATATATATATATATTTTTTTTTTTTTTTTTTTTTACCGTTTTTAATTTTTTACTCGAAAGTAAAGCATGCTACCGCGTAATGCTATATAAATAAACGTCCGCTGATAAAATATCTACTCCGCAAAAGAAATCTCATCGAATTTTGATAAGTAGTTCAGATTTTACTGACGATAAGAATTCCAGTTGTCCGTTCGACGTCGTACCTTTCGATGCCCCTTAATATTGTTATCATTGACACACTCAAATGAAAGACGACACTGTACAAATACACATACATGAAGCATAACTGCGGATATGCACGTAAATCAATGGAGAAAATTGGGGCAAAAACGTTTTCGCAAAAATTTCCTGTCTCTAACCATTGAGTTTGCTTGAAATTTCTTGTAATGCCAGTTTAATATTTCACAAATGCCTTCGATTTACCTGAGATTTGTACTGGGGGTAGTCTATTTTTATTTTAAATTTATGTGTTCACGAATTACGTGGTGAAAATATGTTATATGTTAGAAAATTTGAATGTATCGCATAATGTATTTGACCAGTTATTGGATATTTAAAATAGTGATCCCAAACAAAGAAAACAAGCAAAAATGCAATATTTCCCACATGGCTCATGTTGCACCAATTTTAAGTGCAATCCGGAAATGTTATAACTTAAATAATATGTGAACCACCGCCAGGGAACTAATGTATGTTGTCATTTTCGCCCAAGTTTTCAACAGTTACGTATGATATTCGAGTACATAGAATATTTGTGCACCTAGTTTCACACAAATTTGTATCACCACTAGGCCATAACTTCATAGCAGTAATATTAAATAATAAGCTAACATTTTTTGCTCCGAGATTCTGTTCTCTATAAAATCTGACTCTCAACTTTGTGAAATGCAGTACCAAAACTGACTCTATAGCTTTGAACTATTCTTTACTTAGGACAGTAAAAATACAGCTGAAGAATATTGTTACATCAAAAACATTTATTGCATCTTAAATCAGTCATTTTAAGAAACTATACAGTATATTCCAGAATTTATCACAGAATTTTTAATTTTCACTAGTAATAAAATATTGCTGACCACTAAATGAGTGCTAAAAATTATGTTACCAACTTACACAGAATATTTAGACACATTTTTTTTGTGGACGGTGGGTTATTTTCTGAATATTTATATAACCTCGTCAAAAATAAATGAAGATATTTCAGCGACAAACTAGTGGATTTACTTATATTGACGGATCATCCCTGCAGGTAAACACGGGAAACTGAAATGAGAATGGCAGGACCGTGGACCGAACCTAAGGGCGCTCTCTGTTTAGGGGTGAGGGGAGCAGGACGCGGTACATCCCGTGGTCGGGTGTACTGACCGACATCGGGTTGCTAATTAAACTGGTCACACTGAGCCTGCAGTAACGAACCGCGTCTGTCGGCGGTGAAGAGCGAAGGGGGGGAGGGGGGCGGGGGTGATGCCGTCGTTAGGAACCGTTTTCCGCTATTCTGGCGCGCCACTGCTGCACTTTTTTGTCGACGTCGCCGAGCCGGCAGTGCAATTAGGCGCCGGGCGACAAGAAGCCGCGCTGGCCGACGAACTGTAGCGGCGTACAAGTTGCTCCGATGCCACACACCTCGCCCTGTCGACCGGGTAACATCGACCGAAGCATCCTCTGTTGACACGTGGAGCAGGTAATAAATACATACCACGGCCATAGAAGAACAGGTCTGGGCGATGACGTTGAATATTAAGATCGTGATCCTTCACTTTTACTGCTTTTTTATAATTATTTTTTTATTCTTAAACGAGAGCAGATATCGGAAAAACTGTTGCACAGTTTTGTTAAAAAATAGTTTATACTATGCAGTCCAATTTTTTTTCTAAATGGAAAATTGCATAGACTTGGCTAGTTAGTTCATTAAGGGGTGGGTAAAGTTACGATGTCGAGCGGATGACAGGAATACTCAATGGTCAATAAAATTTTAACTATTTATCAAAAGTCGATAAGATTTTTTGCTGAGTATGTATTTTATCAGCGGGCGTTTATTTACATAGCAATATGCGGTAGTATGCTTTACTTTCAAGTAAAAAATAAAAAACAGTTTTTTATAAAAATAAAGGATTGAAACCAGAAAATCTGCAAAAATGGAAAACGGTAGTTTTTATAATTTTTATGTGGTAATATCTAGGCCTCTGTAATAATCGAATTTCATAAATACACGCGTATTCATTTTAAAATAATTTTAGCATCCGTAATCCTCTAGCGCACATATTTTCTGATAGTAAAATTATTTTCAAATCAAAATGCGAAGTCGAAATGGCATATAACACAATTTATGTCTAAAAAAAGTCCGTACCTTATCGTGAGAAACTTTTGTCAACAACTTAACGCACACATGTCTCGTTTAGGCGGAGTAACAAATTAAAGTCCTATATGCAAAGTAATAATTAATTTTCTTTAGTCATAAGTGACACCTTCGAGAAGAATTATTGTAGTTTCACGAGACAAGCACTAAGCAATGACCAAACTACGGTGTTATAGATACAACCATTAAGCCTCACCCTGGGAATTTGATTACATCAGTTCCAGCTTCTGGCATTGAACGAACAGTACTGACCATGAGATTCCTATATTGCACGTTTCTTACACGAACAGGATTAATTGGGGTAAATGGTTAAAACGCGGTTAGTATGCAATGTAGGAACTCACGGATTCGGGATGAATAAGTCTGCTAACGTATCTTTTTTCTAAACTTTTAATGTGTTTCCACGGGCTTAAAACTACATATCAAATCAATTTAAATGTAACAGATGGAGCCACGATTTTATGACGAAAAGATTTTTGCAATATTCGGTTTCATTGCATCACGTGCACACCTGTAGCTCCGCTACATCGTCTGTGATTGGATGGTTTTACTCTCTCTTGCCTTGGCAAATTATACACTTAAATTATAGAATAATCATATTCTGATTGGTGCAGCCAGATGAGAAACGTGTCTGAACAAAGACACGCTGCCAATAACCATGAAGCAAAGCTGCTGATGTGCACGCGAGACACTGAAACAATTTGGGCCAAAAATATTTTCGCGACAAAAACGTGGCCCTAGTAACAGAACAACGAAAACAAGATGAAACCGAATTTTGTATATTTTAAGCACAATTTTAAACGTTTAAATAGTAAAACAATGTGCCATAAAAATTTTAAACAGTAAACCACAATGTTTTACTTTATCTCAAATGTTCCTGAAAGTCATCACAATTCAGTTAAGCGTTTCAAGCAGACAAAACTTGTTCGCTGTTAACCAGAGTTAACGGTGTGAAAATATTGGACTCTGTACTTTACCGTGAAATTTTTTAATTAAAGCTACAAGCGAACAAGATAATACATTCTAATGGTATTTCTTTATTATGTACCGATACGTTTACAAATAATTTAAATCTGAAAAAAAAAACGATTAGGTAATCTAGTACGATATTAATATTTGTACAGCAATAATATAAAACTAATTACTACCGTAATTATTTTATTTGTATAGTAAATTGTTGTTTTTTCTACTTTTATTCCACTACTGCTAGATAGAATATCACACATACATATAACATGTACTGGAAATGTGTATAAAATTTTTGTTTTAGTATATATAACAGCCAACGTCTCCATCTCCTACGCATTTGCTACTAAGTTTCGCAGAACATCTTACACAAGAATAAAAAAAATTATAGACGTAATTATCTAACTCGAAGCAAACCAATCCGTTGGCTCGAACCGTTAAAAGTAGTCACTGAATATCCTGCACTACCTTCCGCCAATTATAACATCTTTACGCTAGTTCGCTTCCGGAAGCAACCTTGCCTTTCGCTGTAGTTAAATTTTTTTTTTATTATCGTAAACGTTTATTTCTTGCGAACATCGCCATCGCTTGGTTTTACGCAAAACTGGATGTCAACGTAAGCTATGCGATGACACAATGGCAGCACGATGGCAAAGTTTAATTGGAAAACGTAGATAGAGCTCGCAATTTTATACGTGTGTATATGTGTACACATACGCGTACAGACAACCCTGTAGCTATTTACAGGGAAAATTGTTAACAGCGACATTATTTTTGCAGTAGCGCCATGTCTTTATCTGATTATGCATTACTCAAATACTCGGAATTCATTTCATTCAGTCCAATTACGTTGCGGTTTAATTTCTTTTTCAAGTGTTTTTTAAAAGGCAATTCTTGAAGTAACCTCATTTTAATAGGTAACGTTGTATTTGATTACGGAGACCAAACTGTTATGTTGTTTTCATTTTTCCCCCAAATGTGAGATTTGCTTGACACAACGAAATGTTTGTTTGGGTTTTCATTTACTTTGGTACTGAAACACTTAAACAGATAAGTTAACTTGAGACACGACCAAGACATGAACATGGTTAGTACCTCTGTGATGGAAGATTGTAATGTATCAACCACACAAGGACTGAGCTTGGTGTACAACACTTGTAAATGTATAAATGCCTTATAGAAAGCATGACATTTACGTAACTCTCGAGTTGTGAGGGGGGCCGCTGTTGGTGTAGTGGATAGAACGCTCGCCTGTCACCAAGGTGATACAGGCTCGATTCCCAGCGGGGTTGGTCCCCGGATTTTCGCTCGTGGGAATCGTGCCGAACGATGCCGCGTGGTTTCTTGGGAATCTCACGTTTCCCGCGCTCCCTCATTCCGGCACTGCTCCATGCTCACATGATGTCACCCCTCAGAAGCGATACCAAAATCTCTTCACTCACTCACTCTAGTTGTCAATTTTCAGTTATGTGTTTTTAAACAAAATTGTTCGATATGGCGAGTAAGTTACATTTAACAACTATTTAAAGATTAGTTGGACTCTTTTTAATTGTAGATGCGTTCTGTAAGGTTTAAATTAAGTAGTTGCTTCAACACCAATTTAAAATACGCACTACCCTTAGAGATACCTTTAAAATATTAATACATTTTACGTTTTCAGCTTATTTGTCTCGTGGAAAAAAAAGTGTAATTAAATGTGGTTTTGGTTACTCAAGTATCTTTGATAGCGTTCTATGCGCGGAAAATGCATGAACAATGTGAGAACTCAGTGTACTGAAATGAAATCCACGTGGCATTTCTGTAAGCTGAATTCAGTAGCGGGCACACGTATCTGGCCATAACGCGTGCATTATAGTTCACGAGTGTCGTTATCGTCGATGCTGACAAAGCGCTCTTACTCACATTGACACTGCAGCTTTCACACTTATTACACTTCATACTCGGCCACATAATACCTTCATTTGATAGAATAAAAATTTTGACAAATGTGTTTGGTAAACTGTAATAAACCCGCAATTTGCGTGGATTCCTCGCGTGATTCCTCGCAGATAATTAAGGTGGATACCTATGTGTTAACTTGTCATGATCTATGTAAGTATCATCAGACACTCAGATTGTCTGAAAGTTTATGTCATACAGTTTTACACCGTGTGTGGTTGCAGTTAAAACACGCAAATTGTTAATAATCATAACACTCAGATAATAAATGTCCATGTTCGTTATAATTTTCGTTCCTTTTTTGTACATTTTAAATATTTTGTAACAATTTACACCAAATATAAAATCAAGCATTATTATTCAAAGAAGGGAAATTCACATGATTTTCCTGTAATCTTGAATGACCGTATTATCATACCAATTTTAAAGTATAATATGTATTAATCTATAAATTGTATATGAAAGTTAAACTCGTATTCGGGAAACCCGAGTTCGATTCCCGGCTTCAGCCAACCTGATTTCGTTTTTTCCATGATTTCCTGAAATATTTCCAGGCAAATGGTGAGATTGTTCCTTTACACAGGCCATGGTCGACTCCTCCTCTAGTTTCTGTCCTTGAGTAGAGTTGTGTGTAACTTTCTCTAACGCTCTCACTGTAAATAGGACGTAAAGTCTAATAAAATTGAAAAACAGCGAGTGTTACAATACACTTAAAAATATTGTCACTTTTGTTTGCATAGCAAATTTTGCCCCCTTGTTTACAGTAAACGGTTGTTTTCCAACGTTAATTCACTCGTACGGACCTACGAATTTACGTATTTTGCATATTAAAATTAATTTATTCAGGCAAGTTCCGCCATGTAAAAAATAGACAGTAAATGAAACGATAACGTTTAAATAGATTATTAAAATCATAATAATATAAGTTTTGTTAGCTAAATCTCCGGAATGTTTGTGGTTGTGTTTAAACCTTCTAATGACATTCTTTTTAAGACGTGTCTGTCGTCTCTCTTCTACACCAGGTAGCGATTGCGTGCCATCTCAACCATCTCTTTTAGCTCTGGGTTCCTCTGAATGCGCCCCATTATTCACAGCGTTGGAGCCAGTGACCATGTAACGGGATTCTGTACCCTTTAGTGCCCATTCCATGTTCTTCGGGAACAGACGGAAAAAAAAAACTAACTGCTTCTTTGTTCCTCCAACTGGAGTGCAGCTGTGCGCCAGACCACCCACTTGACAGTGGAGTTAGGCGGGTCTGCATAGCGACCAGGCGTCAAGTTAATGAATACGCTCATATACTTTCGAACAGTCTTCTGAAACATATTCCTAGGACGCATAAATTAATGGTACAACCAAGAACTAGTGTGTTTTACAGTGTTCTTTTATGTTCAAAAATTGTATTTTTACGTTTGTCTTTATACCACGCCCTGTAATGTGTCATTCCATACAACGGAGTTGCAGACACAACTTGACTCAGAAAATAACCTGTCAGTCTTTACTAGATAATCATCATCAGGAGTTAAACCTACATTATTTGGTAACACTTATCTACCCCATTCCTTTCCATTTGTTCTCTGGAAGGTGATTGACACACAATTTAAACAAGTCTTTACTGAAGACGAACTGGTGCGAAGTAATGACAAATTATGATAGAAAAAATCGACTGTCCCTGTCAATTTGTCAATGTTCCATTAAGGAAAAATACACCAATCTTTATTCCTGATACGTTTTTACACAGAATTCCTATGTGTCAGGTGATACATCCCATTGCACCTTAGGTAACGTGCATCCACTAACAAAATGGCTATCGATGCGTTTGTAATGAGAATATTTGCTGAGTCGCCCGAGTTACTGCAATTGTAACATAATGACGTTACCTTGCATAAAATATTTATTACTAAACACATTATTTCTTGATTAACATCCACAGAAACTTAAAGAAGTCCGGTCTATGAGTTTTCTGGTGTAAAATATGTATTCTTTCGGTCCCGTAGTAATTAATAAGTTCAGGTGTTCCCGTCATTAATTATTTTCATCCGTAGTGAATTTAGTTTGCATTTGCGGTATAGGTTTAAAAAAACAATTAATCGCGTTCTTGATTGTCTATGAGAGGCACGAAATATTCGTAAATCAGAGATTCAGTGATGACTGCATATCATAAGCCAAACGCATTGAGTAATATACCTAGGTGTGTTGAGTACAATATGTACACATTTATGTACGCTAGATTTAAATTTATTTAACTATGACATTATTTATTCAATTTTCCGGCAAGATTCTTCGGACATTCGTATTCCGGAGTCGAATCACGATTGCGGTACACATGCCTAGATATACTTTTTCTTTTTCATGTAAAGGCACACTTATACGCCTTCCTTGACAATTTTAAAAAGGAAGTCGTCAATTAAACTGTAAAAAAGTTGTATCCCTCATTAGTGTAGTTTTCCGGAGAATACTTTGTATAAACCTAATGTAGGGACCTGAAAGACTCGCGTTTTCTTGTGAACGCATGCAAGCTTTTAAACAACTACAAGATACTGTCACTTTCTCATTTAGCTTTTGCTTTATTTGACTTACCCTGGAGATCTTTCAGCCACTAATAAAGATGCAAGTAAATTGAGGACGAATTAGGTTGTTGCACTGTGTCAGCGAGCAGCTAATGAAGAAATGTTGTCTGCTATGCTACACATATATTCTTGGAGACTAGCCTACATGTCGGTGAACCCGGGAATTTTTCAGGACTCCTACTAATGATGGGAAATAGAACATTTTGATACCCATCAAAATAAGCCAAAATTTATTCTTGATCGTGATATGACATTTTATTGGAGGTGTAAACATAAACCTTATGCCCTAATATGCAAACGTGTTAATTTCAAACATACTGCATTTTCATGGGCGATATGTAAAATTGTAAAGAAAATGAATATATTAAATTGATACAAATTCAGATAGTGAGTCTATACTGTAGTTTACGTATGTTGACGCGGTAACAGAAAAAGAACTGTTGTGTCATGTGGTGCCTGGTGAAAAGTCTGGGTACAACGTGTGCCGGCGGACCATGCCTTCTATACCTAGAGGTTCGTGATCGTACATAGCTCATTCGGGATAAAGTGAGCAGTAAAAATATAACTAGCCGTTGCTGCATATAATTCAACTTTAACTATAGTAGCCTTACTGCTTGTACAGCCCGCGCCATCTAAGTTGGCGGCTGGCGAGTGGGGAATGTCGAAGAGATGATAGGCATTCATTACTACTACCGTTTTCTGTCAGAATGCCTTATGTACTTGGGGGTCGATGTTTTCATTCCGGAGTAAGCTGTGCCTTGACAAATTCCCGGATTCATGGAATTCCCTCATTTCTCAACCTTTCCAAAATCTGCCAACCACCAACTAAAGTGGCGCGCACTGTATGGTTGGCAGCGAAATTACTTAATATAGTGCCGTGTATTTTCCTATTTAAAAGCAACAATATAGAAACTAAATGAACCGTAATTGACAAAATTGTATTTCATATAATTAATCAACAGTTTTTTAACAAACTGTATCAATTAATACAAATTAAACAATTTATTTTACACGCACAGTTATTAAGTGACGTGTCCAGAGAGGATAGATGTTTCCCGTCGTGGGCCGTTACAAGCGAAAAGATACGCATTGGCTGAAAATAGAACTATCAGGGCATTTTTGAGTGTTCACTTTATCCCGAACCGCCTATATATAACCGCTGGAGCGCGAATTCGCCGTCTCAACGCATGACCAAACACGGCCAGGCTGGTCTCAGTTCTGGCAGGTCCACTTGCAGTAGCGTAACTAGGATTTCTGTAAAGGGGAAGGGTTTCAACCTGGATATTTGATAAAGAAACGCCGATCACCCCTTTAACACGGCTTGCCTGTCAGTCCTCCCTGGGGAAAATTTGGATCTCAAGGGCGCTAATATGTGAGTTAGAGGCTCAGAAGTGACGTAGCTATAAGGGTGAACTTTAAGCGCCCATCAAATGCCACATCGTCACAACGAGCCACGAGCTTAACTAAAGTGCAAGATTCCCGCCGATCCATTTTTTCTATGAAGTTTTAAGCTGTGACCATATAACTTGGAGTGAGTGAGAGTGAAATATTTTGGTCAGCGCTTAACATCGAAGTCTTTAGCGCTTGTGAGGGGTGACATGAGGTGAGTATGTATATGCCGGAGTGAAGGTACTGGGGAAACGGAAGATCCCCGAGAAAACCCGCCGGCCAGCGGCATCGTCCGGCACGATTCCCCCATGCGAAAAATCGGGGACCGACCCCGTCGGAAATCGAACCCGGATCGCCTTGGTGGGGGGCGAATGGTCCGACCATTTGGCCACAGCGGCCCATTTTACAGGTGGAAAGGCTGTAGCAAAGTTAAGTGCAAATTTCTCTTTGAGTTTCACATTCATTCGGTTAGTGCATTCTGAAGTACGGCAGTATGAAAAAGACTGTTTTTAACTATGTAAGAAGGTTTATAAACTGTGATTTTAATCGACATGGTGTCTTAAGAACGACTTTCTGTCCTTGTCTGAGGTGTCTTTTTTTCTTTTCATACGTTAGCAAAATGGGCACATATGGAATAGTTTCGTAAAAAGACGTATTTACGAACACGCTGCACACATTTAAAACGCGTGGTAGTTGGCGCCTTTATGATGTTATCTTATCTAAACTATGAATATACCGCTGAATATTTATAACGTTATTATAATATTATTATTTTTACTATTTCTTCGATGCTAAGGATAAATTTGAAATAATTATCTAAATTTTTGTAACAAATCCTTTGAACGCCAGTTAAATAATTTTTTAAACAAAATAAATGAGTATGATTTTATTGTCATTTTAATTATATTATATTTTTGTAATTGTATATAGCTATATATTTATTTGTTTATTTATATTTATATACACACACGAAGTGCAGAACCTGTTTTAATAAGAATGTAAGACGAGTCGTATTACATACGTATTACGTGGTCTTTTATGTGAGTCGTGTTACAATTGTATTTAAGAAAGTTTATCATATTAAGTGTATAACATTATGTAATACGAATATAGTATGTGTCAGAAACCTAACCCTTCACTTCCCCAGGCAGCGTCCCCGGAACCACGGCTTTAGAAATGAAGGTCTGTACACACGTATCTGTACCGCCGTTATATCAGCTGTTGGACAAGCGGATAGGGCATTCACCTCCCACCAAGGCGATCAGAGTTCGATTCTTGGTGGGGTCAAACCGGATTTTCTCAACTAGGAATCGTGTCGGACTATGCCGTTGACAGGCGGGTTTCCTAGACGATGTCCTGTATTTCCCTGCGCCTTCGTGCCACCCGTCACCAGCGTTTTTCGAATTGACAAAAATTTCTTCACTCATTCACTCTAACAGCGTTGCCGAGTTGTACCCTTATTGACTGGTTACTTTCGTAATACAACAATGAGCCCCACTGTTGCAGTAGGAAGGACACCCGTTTTCTTCGCGGAAACTTTTTATTTTGCACAGGCTAGATCTAAAATACCCGTGGAAAAAAAGAAGCTCTCATTTGGTTACTGACAATGTAGCTTCGTGAAGATAGGTTTATTATTTGACTGGACCATTCAGAATAAGTTTACTGTTACACCAAACATCAAAACTCGTAAACATTCAGTCACTGACGTAGACATAATATAAAGTGTGATATAATTCAACTGGACATTGGATTTATTTGCATATGTCAGGTGTCCCTAAACATGACGGAAACTGTTGCCACAATACTACTAGCGCTACTAGCGGTTGTTGTTGCAAACTAAATCGAACTATACGTTTATAATCCCTGTTACGTTAATGTCGAAACATCACCACTTTACTGTTAGTGCTGAGAGTTGTTTCAGAAACTCACTCAGTCAGTAAGAATGTCAACTTTTCAATCTAGTGTCCAGACTTGTTCTTGCAGCCGTGGTTAGGCTCACTGCATTCTGATGATATCTCTACCGTTCGGGTTGGTAGCACAATAATACAGCAAAAAGTCCTCTTACCAGAAAAAGTACTAAACCTCAGGAAAACTTTCAAATAAGCACTCGTACGTGTTATTTTAATATAATCAATGTACTTTAAACATAATTGATATTAAAGTGAGTGAGTGATTTTGTTCAGAACTCAGCAGCGAGGTCTTTAACACTGTGTTTTTTAAAGAGAGAGTACAAGATGTGTATCCATAATTTTATGCTTTAAGTTTTTCTATTATAGGTCACATGTTAATAAAAATATCATATATTCAAGCGAATAACGACGAATTCGCATCAAATTAATATACTGTAAACTAGGACTACTTGAGCATTTAGGGTAACGTATGCGCCATTCGAAATATTTCTTTCGTCTCTAATATGTGAATAAATACCTAAATGTAGCAAAGTGGTATGGTTTTAAAATTTTTATTCTTAATTTCAAAAACCCTACCAGCTCTTTAGGTGCAACATCAACCTGTAGGGGCAAAAATACTCCCAGTTCACAGTGCAAAGTTCGTGACAGTGAATTGACAACATATACACATAGTATTGTAAACTGTTGTGTTTTGCTGGATATATGCTAATCCTAGCAAATGTTGCTGAAGCACAGAAAACACACAGTTATACTGGAAGACTAATCACGAGGAAATAAGCAACAAAAATCAAGAAACACGCCAAGGAAGCAAGGCATGGCTGTAGTCAACAAACATATGAATAGTTCAGAAATAGGAACATAGTTCGACAATATAATTAGCCAAAATCATTACTGTTTCGTATAAATAACTAAGTCATATTATTAAAAACTAATATTCGACAAATCAATGAAGTGATTTTATTATATATATATGTATCTACTTTAAATGAAATTTCGTTAATTAACTAATCAACAACAATCACGTTGTATTTTGTCTCGATAAAATCGGAGTATGTTGTATAAAGCGGTTGTAACAAAGTTACAAAGCAATTTTACGATGTCGTCTACTGTTTATGTATTAAAAATAATCTTCGTCGAAATGTAGAAATTCGGGCTCAAGCCCTTAAGCGGCCTCCCTACCTGCGCTTCAAATGTATTGCAGCGAGTTACGATTATTATTTTTTTTACGAAATTATTTAACGCACGTTATATTTTTAAATCTGCGAAAAGAACGCACAATTCAAACTATGTCACTATGGTTTTGAAAATTCGGCACGTTTATTAGAAACATAATTTTCGGACCCCTCAAAATGGCTAAAAACGGCTTTTTCAGGCTGCTGTATCTAGAAAAATACCAACGGGATTCGAAAAACCCAACTATAGAAACAAGCGTTAAAATAATGTGGTCGCCGCTTAAAGTCCTATGGGGAAAAGGATAATAGTGAAGCACTGCACGCCAGCTGGGTGGCTTGCGCGGAGAGGCGATAATGCGTTACACACGTCGGTCAGTTGCACTCTTAACTGCTCCTGCCTCACATACACAAACGCAGCCTATCTAGGGAGACCCCTTAGTGAAGTTGTAGGAAACAGAACATGCCTGGCCTTCTTCTCGGTGTAGGCTTGTCGGCTTAGTGGCTGGCGAAGTGTGTCAGAGCGGGGCTCGAACCCGGTACCAAGGAAGCGTGATGCCGGCCAGGAACAAAGGAGTCCGGGGCCACACTTGCCCCCTGCACGGTGAGGAGGGAGGAGGGGGGTGTAAACAGCCAGTTAACAGTCATGGACCCCGGGCTAACGAGGCGGCAGGGCGAGCCCTGGGGCTGCGCGTCCCCTCCAAGATGCAAGCGGCATGACCGAGATTCGAAACGGGGTCCCCTGCACGCACTGCGGTCTACATCCGCTGCCTAGCCGCAACGAGATAAAACAACGTCCTCAATAAGTTTTTATGAGCAAACGCCATTACAGCAAAGCTGTGCTTGAGTCGCTGGAAACTTTACAGCAAAATTGTACAGGCTGTTCAGAAACGGCCTGCAATAAACACACAATGCGAATCACGGACTAAATTGGAGATGAAAACATTAACGACAAGTTGTACAATAAAGTTTTCGAGCATTACGTCGCGACAAGATACGTATAGGCACTTCACTTTAAAGTTAGCACTATCCGAACTTATAATAATTAACAAAAAATGTATTAACTGCGCCAATAGAAGTAAAGTTTTACGTTTTGTAAAATGTTTACAGTAGTTTTTAGTTACGTGGAAGTTTTCGTATTTATAATAGTAAATACGGAAGCATAATGGCTCACAGAAAATTGTTATCAATGCTCGGTTAATCTGGAATAGTCTATAGTAAGACTACATGGATATCTTTCAAACACTGTTTTGACCATTATATTATGGGCACGGTTTCAAATCCCGAGAATTCCAAACATGCTTATACGTTTATTATAACGGACATAATAATTGAGTCAATATTCTACTCCTGACTTTTCTACACTAGTACAGACATCCGAATACTAATACAGAATTTTAACTCTGTGCTGTAACGTAGCTAGACTTTTAATTACGAGTTAAGTGTGTTTTACTCCTAAAAATTAATTGATTAATTTTACAGCTGTCCTTCCCCATAACGGAAATTTAATATAAACCTCAGCGTGTGTTTCTTTTACAGCTATTAGTGATGTACGACAAAACGCGCCCGCCCGTGCCGAATTCTCATATTTTCCCCCCAAATATTGTTGCCACGCACGGGTACATTAAACACGAGAAAATCCTTCACTTTGAGAGTGAAAGGACACACAGCATAGTACTCAGAGCTAAACTGAATATATTCCTAGCATTCAAAAATCCTGAACCCACAATGAATGGAGCTTTATATCGTTAGTCTACCATTCTAAAATCTTAACTGCTCTAAGTACGGCCAAAACACGGCCGAAATTCAGAAAAAAATTCTTAGTTAGTTTAAATCGTCATTTATCCGTAGCATCGATAGTTCAAACATGAATAGTTTAGTGATTTAAACGTGCTACAAGACGAAGAAGAACTGATATAGCAAATATCAAACCCACGAACCAGAAGGGTTAATTCAACTCCCATCGCCTTGTCAGTATCCGAACACACACACGGTTAGTTCAATACATAAGAAGTACTTTCCAGAGGTACTATTACGAGCATTGAAATTGCCTATGAGTTTAAATACAGTGTGGGAATTTTAGTCTTTATTTGAAATCTATAGAATTAATCATATTGTAATGCCACTAAATGTTTAAGTAATTATGTTTAAATGTGTTTAAAGGCTGTGTTCAAGCAGTGGTTGTGTGTGTTATTTTTTGTCATAGCTGCTATAATAAACACCTAAAGTTTCCAAGGTATTTTAACGTAGGATGTCAATTCGCTAATGTATTATGCATGACCGCAGTAACTATTGTATTATATATTAATGCTCCAGGAATATCTTAAACTTATGATCCCCTAAGAACTTTCATCCGTATATGCATAACATAAATAGAGAAAGTAAGGCATACATGTCAAAATTTATCTTACAACGTTTTAATTAAATTGTTTACTATACGTAATGATTAATTGGTTTTTAACTACAACATTTCATGAGCCACGGCGTTTTCAAATGTCGTAGTCACCTAAGACGCATTATCAGTTTGCAGCCTATTCGAACTTTTATTTCATTACTACTCCACGATCACAGCCACCTACACTTCACACTATCTCTTTCTTTTTAGGTTGCAGCAATGATTTATTGATGAGAAGATATTTCTCTTATTCGAGTTTCCTCAGCAAATAGGTCGAAACCGGCCAGACTGGTAGTGTAAATATAACTCAGCGAAAGCTGACACAGTTTCTTACCAACCCAACACGATTTCTGCTCATGTCAGAAGCACGAGTGTACTCCTGTACCCTAGATGCTTAATGTTTGTTGGTGATTTTTGTTCACCGGATGAGAAAATAACACACGTTTATACGCTATACAAATTCTTGGTAATGCAGGCAATTCGAAAACTCACACGAAATATTTGGGGAGGTAATCATTGTAGAAGATTATAATAGTTATTTTTTGCAGCTTATATCCTAATTTAATTCTTAAGGGCGATATGCACCCTTGGAACTCAAGTTTTTAATTCGTGTTTTCTTAAAATACATAGAGATAGAGAAAAACTACACGAGTTCAGTAACTTGCAGGTTGAGAGCTCTCGGATTACATCACAAATTTCCCTTTTTTTTCCTTAAAATTTTTCTTTTTACCCTCAAAATTTCTCACTTTCAAACAAAAAAAGCGGAAAACGACAAAATTCTCGAATTTCTACCGATCACCGAAAATTTTTAATTTACCCCAACGACACCATTATTACTCAAAGCAATGGGATTTCCCTCCTTCACCCGTCATTTTGGGGAGTTGGCAGAGCCAAATTTCAATTCAATTTTATGTATTTTATTTTTTTATAATTAGTCTTAGCATAAATACATCTGAATTTTGAATCGGGTATTGCCTGCATCTAGCCGGTCGCTGTTAATCTACCATTGTACGTATGATGGACATATCCTACCACCTTTTTGGTGAATTAATCATTGCCTATATCTAGTTCAACAAACCTGGTCTCAGTGAATCGACCATGCTCTACATCTCGAATATTGTCACATGCTGACATCTCGAAAAAAAAACACCATAGTGTGTACGTAGTTTAACATACCCCTGTCACGGTGTTTTGTATGTGTCCGCGTATACTGTTGAACTTATCTACAAAGGAAAATACTTACCTGTGTAATTTGTACAAATATATGTATATACGGAATTTCCAGGAATCCATAAACAACCGAATAACAAGACACCACGCAAGTCCTGAGCTAAATTGAAGACGGAAATGTTAGTGGCTAAATGTTGTACGGTGACCTTTTAAGTTCACAAAGTGGCAATATGTAGATAGTTCCCTCTTGCGCTCCACAGATATCTTACTATCTTGCCACTACTGTTCTGACATGCATATTATTGGTGCTGGTTAAAATACCGATCAGTCCAAACACGAGTCTATGTTTACTCGATGTAACATACATGAAATAATACATGCACGTGGTGCGCAGGAGATAATTTCTTCGTGCATTGTTGCCACATTGTGCACGTAAAATGTCGTACGACATTTTGCCACTAACATATTCATCTCCAATTTAACCCACGATTCGCTTGGCCTTTTTACTGTTTGAAGGCGTATTGTATAAGCTGGTGATCGTGCGAACTTGATCTCGTGACTAAGGCCGTGTCTCAATTCAAGAGTGTACACTCTCACTACATACTCTTCGTCTCGGCCACTCTCACTCACTCTGAAACGAATTGGGACATCTACCCTTTGTTGTGCCTTCGATGCCGAGGCAATCAATATGGCTGCCACACAGTAAACAACATAGTGAGCGGCGAGGAAACATCGTCGTTCACTCTCCTGTTGCACACTCTACCTTTGATTTGGGACACTAGAAAGTACTCTCTGTGACGTCAAGAGTGGGCGAGAGAGTACTCTTTCAACGAGTCGAGACACAGCCTAAGCAAAGCTATCTAACCCTATCAAGTTACTCCTCATAACCGCCTGAAGACTAAAAATATCTGACTCTTGGAAGCAAGTTGTACGCTCATTGTTGCCAACTCGTACGAGTGTCTCCTCTCGCATTGTTGCCAACTCGTACGTCAGGGTGACGCGGTAAATCCCTGCCGAGGATGTGCCGTGAACAAAAGAAGGTTGAAAACTACTGGATGCAACAGTCTACAGTCTGGCCTCCTTTACCAAGTGATCGTGAAGACTTGATATGCACGGCCACATTGGACATTTTTCTTTCGTGAGAGCGCTGCTTTCAGTGCTGGAAGTAAACTGGTAAAAATACGGTTTTTTGTTCTTGGCAACGTTGACTTTGAAAGCGGTTTGGCAGCGAAGCAAAATATTTTTTGTAGTTACTGCTGTTCTAACAATATGCATTATCTGTAGAGGTACGTCAATTTCGCGGATTCATCTGGCAATAGCCTAGATTGCTCAGTCCTGTACACGCTCTGGATACAGTCGATTATTAATTGGCATACAACATTACAAGTGCTAGCTCTATAAATAGAGGCACGATTATTTCGCGTATTGGTTCTAGGTCAGGTTGAACGTCAATAACGTATACTTAACTCCTCCTTCAGTGATTAGACGAGAGCGGGTTTAACACACATTTGACAACTGCAAGCCAGTTATAAATAAGGAAACAAGTCGTGGGGGATAATCCGTGCTACACGTTTGTATTGTTAGAAGCCAATGGATATCCGGTTTCAGCCGGTACACGTATAGAACTGAGAAGACTAGGCTGTTGCCAGTTGAATACGCGAAATACTCGTGCCTCTATCTATAAATCATTTCCTTATTTACTACTGGCTTGCAGTAGTCAAATCAAATACACTATAGATCAATACAGGACAGCTTGAGCATTATTGCGAGAATGCTTGATTGTGTTGTCACACCAAGCCAACAGAGAACAGCACAGTTCGTTATAATGCATTTTGATGTACGCTGCCAACATGAAAATTCGGGAAAAATACTTTCATTTCTCTATGGAAAATACCACAGCCAAATTTTCTATGTGTAAATACAAAATAGCAATACGATAAACATGTAAATATTAATAAATGTATGTTAAAAAATAAACGACATTCAGTAAAAACATTATTTCAAAATATGTATTAGTGTCACACCAAGCCGCTAGGTTATTTTTCCCACTCTTCCCTGTGTTACTAACATAGAGCTGTCCGGTATTGTTCTCTAAGGTATTGGGTCAAATGCGTTTCGTGACAGCCGCCAGCTAATCACACACGTGATTATGAAGTATATATTTTTGGCTTCCAACCTGACCTGGAATGTATTTGCGAAATTGACGTACCTCTAATTATCTGGTATCTTTTCCTCGAATAAAAATTATTTTCACGTCCAGTTGCTTTCGCATAACGATTACGGACATGTGTGAAATTCTGTGAGCAAATCACACTCCAAAAGGTTGTAGGCTCGTTCGACGTTTATGTGCCGATAATATCGCGACCTGATGCCAACAACGCAGCTGACCAATGACGAAAAGCTCTACGTGCACACATGTAAATAATGAATAGAGACATGCAAAATTCGCGTTATTTTCTGACAGCTGACTAGACTCCAAGTGACTATAGGCTCGTTCGACGTCTCCCGCTGGCCGATATTGTCGCGACTTGCCGCGGAGAATGCTTACACGGTAGAGAGGCCAGTCTCTGTATACACGTAACACACGTAAATGGCAACACATAAAAGTTCGTGGCCGGTTGAATCTAGATTATGCTCTGTTATATAAATGAAAGTGAAGTTTAGTCTACTACCAAATAATAACACAAATTTTGCATGTCTCTAATGATGACGTCACATAGCGGCATCGTGACCACTATATTACAGAACCTTAAGGACCCTGTCTTTCGTGAAAAGAATTTTGCCCCAGATTGTTTCAGTGGCTTACGTGCACATCTGCAATCTTGCTTCATGGTTATTGGCAGCGTGTCATTGTGAAGATCCGTATCTCATTTCACTGAGCCAATTACAATAACCTTCCTGCAGCACAACACGTATATGATCCAATCAGTGACCACGAAGCAGAACTGCAGATGTACACGTAAGGCCCCGAAACAAAGTGGGGCAAAATTATTTCGCAAAAAATTAGGGGTCCCTACAGATCCTTCTATCTCTACAGTGTACAGAACAGTGAAATATAGTCCGTCATCAGATTATTACACGAATTTTGCTGCTCTGTAGTAATGAGGTGTCTAAATCAAAACTTAATTGTTTTGGGTAATTACCCGCAACATAATGGAACATAAGAATATACTTGATTTATTTTATTTAAGGACTTTGTTTGTGACGAAGGTGAGGCTTTCGTGTTCTCTTACACTTAACCACATCAATACAATTAAAAATATACATGCATGATAAACATAAGTAAAACTATAACTACAATATACACTTAAATACAAAATTAATAAAACACAAATGATTCACCAATTTGACTAGACGCACTAAACATTTGCAACTACTTTTACATTTGAATTAATAACTTAGTATAACCGTATGACAGTTCCCGCGAGAAAAAAGTGCATAAATCAAAACTCTCAAAAATCTAGCAGATTAATATGTTTATCGTCGGGTAAGAATCCCCGTTGGGCAGTCAAATAGCAATACACGAGTATAAAAAAATAACGTGAAACACAAAATAACAGCGCATTGAAACCCAATAATAATCCACTTTGTCCGCAATAAAGTGCTGCCTTGTCGCGATGTATAGTTAACGACATATGATCATCGCGGTTGACTTGGGACAATTTTAGGCCTACACGATTTTATTTTCAGTGTATGTGAACTATGAGTTAATGTTAATGTTCATATCGTGTGTGCATTCATTACTTTGAATTTATCACTTATGGCTGCCATATGTGGACAAAATATAATTTTTGTAATTTCCCACATCACTCCAAGTATCCCAGCTTACAATATATATCATTCATAGAAATATTATCGCTTTTCACTATTTTTAAATCGTAAAATGTTTTTTTATTATATTATTTATTTTTTAAAGTTTTTAAAATATATTCTCAAATTATATTGGAGTTGTCATTCACAATAGCATAGAATATTTCGTTCTTTACGATTTTTTTTTATCGTGAGGTAATTTCTTTATTTTACATAAATCCCCAAAGCATTGCTTGGCAGTTTTACAATGATTTTTGCATTATGTTCATTTGAAAAATGTTCAACAAATGTGAGATAACGACTGCTTGGTAATAGACAATAGTATCCAAAGAACGTTAATCGTGTGAACACCCATTTTGGCCCTCTATTCATCTGTAAAGTAAAGCTTATTTCCTCAGTACTATAGACATGGAGGAAGTACAATTTTTCACTTTACCGACTTTCCTGGTGAGGGATCTTAAGAAAGTATGTGGATATTACAGCACAGTTTTATGTATTCTGTTACACAATAAAACCGTACAATGACACGTAGAAGCGCGCTGTTCTCGAGAAGACTGCACTCCAGTTCAATGCATTGCACGTAGAGACTAAGATGAGGCGTGATGTGCGTGTCTGCATCGTCATTAGCGCATCCGCTCTTGTTGACCTGTGACTCGCGAACTACAGCCGCGTGCACGCTAGCGAAAACGATTGATTTGCCAGCAGCACCGCAATCTAAAAACGAGTTATTCACGGCGTTTATGAAAAGTAGCCAAGTTGCAAACGAAGTCCTTTTGTTTGTTTACTTGTCTGTTTGTTTGTATGTATCCTCTGGTTTTCTGTGACACGCCATTTGCTACAATGGCGTATGTTCGAAATATCTTTTTTTTTAGTTTGTAACTTGCTCCTATTGCAAGAATCATTCAAAAATAACATCAGTAGCCTGGTTAGCCCAGATTAGATAAAAATGTCAACTGGAATTCTTTCAAAATTAATACGAGTAAAATTTGATTGCGTTTAGATAGTGAGACGAGTTAATTGATGCCGTGGATAACGATCCGGCTCACCTTTAGTGACTGAGCTTCCTGGGCAAGCGATCGTAAATAAAAACTTGTTACTTTTCGTAAACGTCTTCAGAGGGTGACTGCTTATCATTAGATTCCCGGAAATATTGCAGATTCAACTGAGGAGAGGTTGGATTTCCAAGTCATGTATACGCTGAAAACTTTTTCAATCGTATAATTGTTTATTGAACGTGACCTTGAGGACTCTGAACCAATGGCGGACCTGCATAAAACACTCATGGACTCCCGCTCTACATCGTCAAATGTTCAAATGCCCACTCACTGGAGCTGCAGCCAATGTACAAGTATCTGAGTACATAGTGTACATAGGACTGTGCAGTCCAGCCGACTGGTCGTTGAACCCGCGAAGGGACTTTACTTGTCATGTAGGATGCCAGCTCTCATGTCACGCCAGCTCGCTACGTTCAGAAGCCAGATCCTCGCACAACATAAAATGCTCAAGCACGCTTAAGGGACCCGCCTACCTGCCATGAAAGTTGTGATGTAGAGGTTCACGAGAATCGTTTTTTCACAGAAAATATTAGTCGTGAGATTGTGTGTTTGACGTATAAAAGATATTGAGGTACCTCAGAATTAGGGTATATGGTTTAGGTTCTATCAGTTTCCTAAGTAATTAGAAAATAGGGCCTTAATATTACAAATTAGTGCCTTTTCCGGCTTGTGTAATGCCGTTATTTTTTGTTGTTTTTACTTAAAACCATTTAACCTTAGTAGATCTATCCTTTAGCTTTCGATCCCGTGACTGTCTGTACCTCGAAACAACTGAAAATTCTGAGGAAATCTTGTTCTTGTAATATGTGCCCTGCGCAAATATGCAGCCAGTATAGTGGAAAATTGAAGGATTCGCGAGACCGCGCCGAGAGGACAACAGAGAGAGCGAGAGACAACCTCCTCCACAACAGGGGTTGACCCAATCCCGCTTTTGTGGGGGAAAACTCCACGTCCATGAGGTCGAACGGCCGCTAAGGCGCTATGTAGGCGGGCCCCTTAAAAGTTGTGAATGCTCAGATTTACCTAAAGTATAAAAAAATTTACTTTTACAAACTGTTTCTTTATTATTTTCAATAGGACAACAAATCGATATCCTATCATTATATTAGACGGGACTCTGCATCAACTCATGGTTTATTTGTAGATTTGTTTGCATCTGCGATTTGCTTTTTGCGTTACAGCAATCTGAGAAACCTATTGTGGTTGAGTTGGAGGGCTTTAGAACAGTATTTATAGTGTATGCAGGTTGTTTATAAATTACCGTTCTGTCGCCTGGACTGCGCATTTGTTTTCGTGAGTAGACATATTTGTTACGCGTTCAATAGTTTCACCAAAAATTAAGTTTCTTTTTTCCCGTAAACATTGGTAAATGGCAGATATAGGCGACCGTTGATAGCAAACAGTATGTGTATGTGTGGGTTTACACATGTATGTGTGTGTGTGTATATATATATATATATATATATATATATATATATATATATACATATACATAAGCACACACATACACACACAGAGGATGTCCAGAAACGACAGCATAATATGCACTCCACGCGAATCTTGGGCTAAATCGGAGACGAAAATGTTAGTGGCAAAATGTTGTACGATGACATTTTACAATGCACAATGTGGCAAACTTACAAACTGGTGATGAGTTGGGTTTGTTCGTTATGGAGCTGATGTTCATCACGTCCATGTATGTAATGTCGCTGGTGAACGTCACAATCACAAAGTCGTTGTTGAGCGGCTCTGTACTTCACCAAGGCAGACATAGTGTATGGTAGCCGACCTGCCATCATCGTGTTATAGACTAACAGCTCAGTGGTACGTGGATAGGGACCCCTGTTTTTCACGAAAATAATTTTGCCCCACTTTGTTTTAGTGCCTTATACGTACATATCTGCAATTCTGCTTCGTGGTTATTGGCAGCGTGTCTATGTGAAGAACCGTATGTAATTTGACTGAGCCTATAACAATAACGTTCCTGCAACACCACACGTCTGTGATTTGCCGGTAGAATCCTAAGGTTCGTAAGAGTTAAAATATTCAATCACTGACCACGAAGCAGAACTACATATGTGCACGTAAGGCAACGAAACAAAGTGGGGCAAAATTCTTTTCGTGAAAAATAGGGATCCCTACACATGGATGAATTCCAACGCCCTACATTTACTCCTGTGTATTACTGTGGTTACATGATTACATTTGCTATTTTGCATGTCCGACCGCATACGGCACGGCTTGATCATTACTTTTTTATTTAATTTTTATTTATTTTATTATTACACTTACTCCCGTTGTCTTTCCTGCCCTGCTGAGCATTGTTCCTTCAATTTTTCTCTACTCATGTATTTCAAATGCTTATAGTAAACTTATAATTCGTGTTTCTTCTCTCTCTCTCTCTCTCTCTCTCTCTCTCTCTCTCTCTCTCTCTCTGTATCTAGCGTACAGAACATATTTTACCGTAAAACAGCAATATTTATAATTTGTTTTTATTATTAAAATATTCAACTATCATTAAAATGGTGGTTTAACACGTTGTGCCTTATTTTGCCATACCCGGGAACTCTTTATTCCTTCGTTATTTTCATTCCCAAAAAAATTTAAATTTTCACTATACAAACAGTTACAATAATAATATAAAATTTCATTATTTGTAAGGTTTACCAGGACTGTTTCCGTCTTATCCCAAATTAAAACAATACCATGGCTTGCACGCTCCCTGACATATAAATGTACAGGTGTGACAAAATTTGCCGTCGCTACAGTACCAGAGATTTTGAGTATACAGTGGGACAGTCTGCCTTAGGGCAACATCCGGTCTCTTCTGGGCTACAGGTCAGACCATGTTTAAACCGGTGGTTTGTATGGCAGCAAATGGGTGTACGCTGCAATAAGAGCACCTATCATCTTCATGTCCGATCGCTTGGCTTGTTGATTTAGAGCCAAGGTCCAGGGTTGGATTCCCCGCCGAGGAGTTACAATTTACTGTTACCAATCCGGGTTTTGGACAGGGTGTTGTTTTACCTCTTCATCCCCATCCTGTGGAAGGCAATGACCAACCACCGCAGTTTCATCCTAGTCTAGTAGCCTCAGGGGATCCCTGTGATGTTGAAACCAGACCCAAATTTGTGCCCAAGGCTGTTCACTCATCATCCTAAGTACCTTCACAGAGTTTCAATACCGTCAGATGATTCCGTTTGCGTGCGCTATCTTCTTTTCTGACTACCAGTGTAGTATTAATCAACAACCATGTGGTGAAAATAACGAATCAATTCAAAAATAACTCGCAAGTTGTTTAATTTTAATGAGTTAAAACGTCATTCAGAAACGAAGTTTTTTTTTTTTTTTTTTTTTGCAAGATTCTTGAAACTGTAGAATGAAATTATTTCAAAAGCAACCTTTTTTGTTCGCATATATTTATGGTTTGAATTTTATGTTTTCTGACTTCAATTTGTACCATATAGAACAAAACTTAAGTGTAACCAAGAGCAAAACACAAAATAAATTTCCAGATAATTTTCTTATATCGTCCTGTTGAAGCGATATTATTCTCCGGCTAACCCCCTCCCTTTGTTACACATATCCTGGCTACATCACTGCAGGGAAGTGCACTATAGCGAGTGCAATAAAGCAGGCCTGCAGTGGATGCAGCGAAGCTCGAGACTGGAGCGGTCGAGGTCGCGGCACCTCCCCGCCACAGTAGCGGCGGCAACTGCCTTATAATCCACTCCCACCTCTCCGAAGAGCTTAGTCGTCTGCCGCGCGCCGCGCAGTTCGGTCCGCTCCTCAGCCTTTCTCCTCACAGCATCCAGTCCGTCCCATCATGGACCAGCCCGCCAACTCCAGTGTCATGAAGATCGCCGTCGTCTTCGTCATCTTCTTCACCGGTGAGTCGCATCGCACTTACTCTTGTTATTTTCCACTCGCGTCCCCTGGACTGCCGAAATCGTCACAGTCCCTGGTCGCCAACGGTTTTTGGAATAAATTAGCAGAAGGCATACTGTACTGGGCTCATTCAACCAGAGGGTAAACGTCGTATGCTCGCGTGTACCTCAGACTTCTGTCTTCAAACTGGGCGAGGTGGTTCAAAGGAACCTGGGTTCGATACCCGGTTCCGGCCATCCTGATTTCGGGTTTTCGACTGTTTCCCAAACTCGCTCAGGGAAAATGCTGGGGTGGTTTCTTAACAAACGCCATGACCGATTTAAAAATTTGATCATCGTTGCAAACTGCACTTAAATATGTGAGATATGTTATTCAAAATAGAACCATGTTAACAAACGTCAATCATATTAATGAGATCACTATACGAATAATATTGTTTTATAAGTTTACGCTACACTTGCTTTATTTTGGAAACATTAATGTGTATTTGTTTGCTTTTTGCATAACTCGTCCCGGTGCAATTGTTACATTTTCTCGCTTTTTCAGACTCATCAGGAAATGCGTATATGAAATTGGTGACTAATTCCAATTTCGCCAGTGGAAACCGAATTCCCCATAAAAATGTATAATATTATTATTTGTGTTTTTATTTTGAAAAAAAAAAAATTCCTAAGTGTGCGTTTAGAATAATGCGTATGTGTTACGTGCGTGCATGCAAAGGACAACACGATGCAGAATTAAATTAAATATTGCCACACTTCCTTTATAAGATACGGAGGATGAATTACGTTGTTTGCTCTGAATAGGATGTTGTAACTGATGTATCTTCCATATGAATATTTACTTAGTGAGCCAATAGTACTGTCTGATATATTCACTGATTGACTGGAGCAGTCCGAACAACTGACATAGGCCTACGTAAACAAACACTGTAAGTCAGGAGATATTCCTCGTTCACTTTTGAAAAATCACCTTCGTATTCAGATGGTACTGGCGTTGCAATAAAAATATTAGTTTCAATAGTTTTAATTAAATTGTGTTGTTGGTTTTGCTCTCAGAGTCTCGATAAACAACAAAAGAAACCCTTTATGATCCTCTACGGACTATTGCAAAATTAAATGTTGGTATTTTACGGATCTATTCTCTATTGTAGAGGAACAAAACAGTATATGAACTACACATGAAAGACTATAAAATAAGGCACGCGGGTAGTATCGAGTTTCTATGGATTTTTACATCGAACAGTACATACCGTCCAGTTAAGGGGCTTCCCTAGATAGGCTGTGCCTGTATGAGGCAGGAGGGATAAGGTTGCAGTTGACCGACGTGTGTAATTCATTATCTCTTCTCCGCGCAAGCCGCTCATAGCTAACGTGCAGTGCTTGACTACTATCCTTTTTCCTGCACAGTAAAAAAAATTTGTAAATTTACAAGGAAATTCTTGTACCGTAATATCAGAACATTATCAGTCAGATAATAAAAATAAGATGTCAGAAACCGTTTTGAAGTGGTTACAAATATCGTAAACAACTTTGGGAACTAGTACAATAATGCTAATCAGCAGATTTTTCGAATTGAAACAAAATAAACCTTGGAGACCTTTCACATTTTACAAAACATTTCGTACTGTCACAAAAAATTTTTTTGGAAACTAGTTTCCAAAAAAAATTTTTGTAACACTACAAGCAATTATTGTAAAATGAACCAGATATTAGCTGTAAATATACAAAATTTGTTTGTATATTTACAGAAATTTTTGTAAATGTAGCCTACAAAGAAATTTGTAAATTTACAAGATTTTTGTAAATTTTACAAAATATTTTCGTAGTGTTACAAAAAACTTTTTTGGAAACTGGTTTCCAAAAAAATATTTTGTAAAAGTACAAAATTTTTTTACTGTGTGTAGGAGGTGACCACATTATTTCATTTGTGGGCAGCGTAGTTCAAAGTCTAACGCTTGTTTCTAGAGCATGATTATTTTTCAAGATACGGCAGCCCGGAAAAGCAGTTTTTGGCCATTTTTAGGAGTCCGAAAATGATTTTTCTAATAAACGTGTCGAATTTTCAAAACTATAGCGACATAGTTTGAAGTGGGCGTTATTTTCGTAGATTTACAAGTATAATATGCGTTAAATAATATCGTCAACAAAAGAATATTCGTAACTCGCTGCAATACATTCGAAGCGCAGGTAGGGAGGCCCCTTAAGGGCATGGGCCCGAGTTTCTTCGCATTTAATGACAATTATTTTTTAAAACATAAATGGGAGCAGATATCGTAAAATCACTTCGTAACTTTGTTATGACTGATTTAAACTGCATACTCTAATTTTGTCGGGTCAGAAGACTGCAAAATAGTTGCTAATTAGTTAATTAACGAAATTTCCTTTTAATTGATAAATAAGCTATACACATCATACAGTTTGTCTCGAAAAATTACATTGCATAGTAAAACCAATTTGCAAAAAAGTTACGAAGCAATTTTACGATATTGACTCTCGTATGGATTTTAAAAAAGAATTCTCTCGAAAGCCGAGAAACTCGGGTCCAAGCCCTTAAGTACGACTCTCTGGTGTGTAGCTACCAATAATGGCTGCGCTGGCATTTCCAAGTAGCACGATCCAACCAGCGCGCTGTCAACACTGTACGTCATTCACTGTGATCTGTAGAACAGAAATGGTGCCTTTTCGCAACTATGTCCATATAACATTGTTGTCCCTTTGCAACATTCAGTATAAGACTGCGTACGGGATAAACTCACTCTCTGCCATTCACTAAATTGTTAATTAGTGTAACTTTGCGGTAATGGAACCTAAAATTATTCTGTTAATAGGCGATGCATTTTACTAGAAAAATAAAATGTGTTGTATTCGTTACAGACTAAACTCAAGAATTTCACGTCTGCGCGTAACCCTAGATATATATTGCAAATGCTTCACAAAAATTTTTATTATTTTCAATATTATATGCCAAGGAGATCCTGGTTCAATTCTCGGCGGGGTCGGTCCCAGGATCTTAGCATGTGGGAATCATGCCGGACGATGCCGTTGATGGGCGGGTTTTCTCGGGGATCTCCCGTTTCCCCCGCCCCTTCATTCCGGCGCTGCTCCATACTCGCCTCGTGCCTTCCCTCATCAGCGTTAAAGACCTCGATGTTGAACGTTCACCTAAATCTCTCACTCACCCCATCAATATTATAATTTAAAATAGTGTTCATTAATAAACGTTATATTAGTAGACTATCCAAGGCATAATATTTTCTTCAATGTGGGATACCAACTGTATTAAATGCTTTTTATTTATGGCTCGAAATAATGTGACCACTTTGTAGAAGACCATCGTGTCTGGAATAATAATTAAAGTATTATTTTCTTTGTGACCTTAGATGTAAACTTTTGAATTATGTACAATCTATTCATTGTGAATATTACTCATGTGATTTGTTTACACTAAAAAGTAGCAGGAAAGTACAAATTAGCAGAAAGGGGGAAAAAAAGTAGCTAATTTTCTAAAGGTGGTCCATTTATCCTGAACTCTCTAAAGGCTTGCAGGATTGCACTCTAACGTCGCAGAGACAAATTGACGACAACAATGGTGTTATTTAACGGTAATATATCGAAAAAAAGCACAGTAAAAATAAAAATATGTGTTATGAAACAGTACAGCGCAAATATAATAAATTTGTATTCTCTGTTTAAAATAAAAAGATACTCTTGCCCCAAGAATTTATCTTTCCTCTTCACAAGTACACATCATTTGTTTCGTTCTTCTATCGTTTTATTTTTTTTTAACATAGTGCGTATAATTTCAGTCCAGTATTTATTTGGTTACATTAGGTTTACATTGTTTTTCGCGCCATTTCGCGTGTATCGACTGCTAACACCAGTTTACCACCGCTCACGAGCAGAATATTCCTATTGGTGATCGATTTAACTCTGTGGACATTTTGATCGCGAGTACACTTCAGTCGAGTCACAAATCGAAAGGGCCGATACAAAATTTCGCTCTAACAGTGTTAACCGAGTTACCTATAGTCAGAGACCGGGAAAATTCTTGAATTCATTTTGGAAGACGTTAGATTTCAAACTCCTGTACACGTTCATTAATTCCGCGATTGGATCACAGTTAATGAAACCCTTCCTTGAGGGCGTTACCTTGTCACATGTACTGTCCATGAAAGAAACGAGTGTCCCTGGACATGGGAGAGATGGAGCTGGACTGACGTTGGAGAATTCCTGGGGAAACTGGTTTATGTAACAGTTGTTGATTAATACCTAGACAGTGAAGTAGTCATGCGCGCGAACATCAACACCGTGTTATAACGTTAAAGAATTGAGTCGCCGCATAACTTCCAGGGCCGCTCGTTTCTGTCATGCACAAATACAACTGGCCACTCACTGGAACAGCAGCCCATGTACAAGTATGTGAAGGCAGAGTGTATACAGGACTGTGGAGTCCAACCTATTGGTAGGGCCACGATTTTGTCACGAAAAGATTTTTGCCCCACTTTGTTTCAGTGTCTCACGTGCACATCGGCAGTTCTGTTTCAAGGTTATTGGCAGCGTGTCTTTGTTCAGACACGTTTCTCACCTGACTGCACCAATCAGAATAAGATTATTGTGAGTCCGTACGTCTATAATTTGTCAAGGCCAGTGAGAGTAGAATCATCCAATCACAGACGATGCGGCAGAGCTGCAGATGTGCACATGACGCATCGAAACCAAATGTTGCAAAAATATTTTCGCCTAAAATTGTGGCTCTACCTATTGGTTGTTGAACCAACGAAACGTCCGGGTCTATACTTATAGCTAGAGACCTGACAAATTAGCGTTTTCTTTCAGGCACAAGCTAGAGTTGCATCAACTGTAAGTTCGTGCTACTTTCACAGTTGGCCGTTGACTACTGAAGTCGATGAGCGAATAATAACAATGTAACTACATGCGAGCCAATTTCTCTGTGTCAGCGAGCAGCCAATGAACAGCTGTTGTCTAGTTGAGTGCTCGTATATTCTTGGAGGCTAGCCTAGAGGCCAGTCCGATCTCTACTTAGAGCTAGATGCACGAATATTTCGAGTATTGATTCTAGGTCAGGTTGAACGTCAATGATGTATACTGCACTATCATTATTGTGATCGGACGACAGTTGTTCTGTTATACAACTAACGACTGCAAGCCAGTAATAAAAAAAGAAATAAATCATTGCGAACACACGTGGTACCTGCGTGTACGGTTAGAAGCCAGTGAATATTCTACTATAGCCAGTGTGTACATAGTACTGAGAAGTCTAAGCTGCTACCAGACGAATACGCGAAATAATCGTGCCTCTACTTATTGCTAGAGACATGCAAATTTCGCGTTATTTCCTGACAACAGGCTAGACTGCAAGCTGTTGTTTATCTGCTCGACGTCATCCACTAGCCTATAGTGTCGTGAATTGTAGCTGGAAACACTTTGAGCCAATAATTATAAGTTCCTCGGTAGAATGGCCAGTCGCGCGTAAAACAATCAAATACGTATATTATATCACATACATACTCGTGAGCAATGGAATCACAGATTGTGTACGAGTGTGTACATATCAGTGGAGTCTAGCCTGGAACAAATAATAACGCGAATTTTGCATGTCTCTACTTATAGCAAACGTGTTTGAACCGCAGCGCGGCGCCCGCAGTGAGGATCTGGAAACCATCGGCGGCGCAGGACTGCCAGCGTCGAACCCGCGACATCCGGAACTCCGGTCACATCCGAACACTGCCGGTGAGCCCGGATTAGTGTTCCGAACGTCGCGGCACACGTACGCTAATGATGTGCAGGGGCCCCGTCCCCAGGCCCGCGTTGACACCCACGTCACACGCGATCTGGCTTCTTCTCTCGACGGGCCACTCCAGTTCTCCGAGCACGTCTGTCGCGAGAGAGAAAGAGAGATAGACCAGCACGCCTTTATTCCAGCCACACAGCTGGCTGCGATAAACTGTCGTGATTGGTCCGGTTCCGCCTCGCTCGCATGCTTGCAGTCGCCGGCCAATTTTCTCTTCCCCTCCCCCACCCCCTCCTCAATTTGTCGCTAGAACGCCTGAGAAGCCCCTTTCTCTCGCCCAGATGTCCGAAGTAGTTTGGGCACATTGCCCGCCCCGCCTGTGACTCCTCCTCGTCTTGTATCCACAATGTCTGCTTTGTACCGTCATTGTTGAGAGAATTCTGAGTTTCAGGGATGATTAATTATTGTTATTAAAAACTACCAGTGCCCGGCATGTGTTCCAATGCCTCATTTTCTGTGTTTTCACTACAATTTTGGGTGCCGCGTTCTGTCCCTGTACTCCGTTCTGCACCAATTCCTCCCAAAGAATATTTTTTTTTTGCGGAAACCTTCGCGGGCGCGCGCACAACTCACTAAAGCATTTTTTTTCATCCCTCTACCCCGTTTTGCCCCTCCACCCCCCCACCATCCAGTTTGGTTTTTTCACAAGAAACTTCGGCAGTCGTGCTCGTAACAGTTCACCGAAGTTTCATTGAAGTCGGATTAATGATGTGGGAACGCATAGAAGACGAACAAACAAACTTTAATATTTATATAGTAGGTTCAGTAATACTTAAATAATGTATATAAAAACTAAACAAAACAGACATGAATATTCGATAAACTCATGAACTTAATTAGCTTTCTTTAGTGAATTAAAGAGCTGTGTATAGTCATTGATAGAGCCGGTAATTTTTAGTGAAAAGAGTTTTGAAACAATTTGTTTCAATGCAGTGGCGGCTCGTGGATTGTTGCCAGGTACGGCTGCAGTTGGCAAGAGCTGTACAGGGTTGTGCGCTGGTCTGACACACTGATGTGCAGGTGCCCCTTACTACTGAGTGGTCACAAAAGATCTAGTAGCCGGCAAATCTTTCATGGTCGTTGGTCTACGGCGTGTTCATCAAGAGTGTATAGTTCCGACTATCTGCAATCCCACCAGGCAACATCCCACGAGTCGCCACTGTTTCGATGTCATACGTGCACATCTGCAGCTCTGCTTATTGGCAGAATGTATTGGTGCAGAGGCGTCACTCATCTAAATGCTCCAGTCAGAACAAATACCACAACACCACACAACTCTGTGATTCGCGGGGAGAACCCTGTGACGCCGACAGTTAAGAAGGCGTAGTACGTAATTCAACGCTAAAAGCATTAATCTATAACTGTAGGTTTCTTGAAGCAAATTTGCGAAAATTAAAAAACAGCAATCATAAACAATAGTTTTAGCCAACGTTTTAAACAAAATTGTTTCCAGTGTTACGAACTTCTGAGGCACAATCTCTGACGACGGAACCTCGTGAATATAACTGTGGCGCAAGAGATCACGCGTAAGGAATTAGTGATTCTGGATAAATATTTACTCATAAACTTGGCAAATACCATTATCTAGGATTGTCATTGAGTATTTTATCCATATTAGGTTCGAAAAAAGCGTAGAAATTAATTGATGTTTTCAGCGTTTATTTATACACCACGCACTCTTAACATCCAATCACTGACCACGAAGCAGAGTTGTAGATGGGCGCATAAGACATTGCAACAAAGTGTTGCAAAATTCTTATCACCAAAAATCACTAGCTCTATCTAATCATTGAGCATCGCTTCCCTTGAAACACATACGAGTTTCTCCACACTTGCTTTCGTGTAAGCTTGTCTTATGGTAGTCCACATTTAATATACTATTGATATGTCTTCTCCCATTGTTTCATTCTATTGTCATTGTTCCAGTTTTCCCGCGTATTTTGTATGTGTTATTTTGGTTTGCATGTAATTACCTATTTTTATTTGTACGTATGCTCCTTTTTTTGCGTATGCTCATTTTTAACCGTTCAAGGGGTCGCAAAAATGTTGACTGGTATGCAGGTGTACTTAAATAATAAATATTCGTACATAAATAGATCATTATTATTTCTTTGACCACTTTCATTCAAGTACAGAGTTGTAACTTAGTGTTAAATACTGAGAACCTTTTTCCGTCGGTTTTGGCCAAAGATACACGGCGTGGGTTCAACGCAAATGCCAACCGTGGAAATCTATACCAGTTTTCGTTATATCATACTGGTAGAAAACGATGCGCCGCCTTTTTTTTTTTTGTATGATAGGACTGGGCGCATTATGGACAGACATACTGCAAGCAACTTTATTTCATTGAAAGTTTCTGTTACAGATAACTTAGTTAAATATGATTCTGCGTAAGAGCTTCTCAAGCCCTGATTTTTAACAGTTTCAAGATGAGGTAGATGAAAATACTACACAAACACATTCAAAAACTGCTATTACGAAACAAGGGAGGATTGATATGCCATCACCATTTGATTTCAAAAGTATAAGTTAAAAATATGTTTTACGAGTTTCAAAGAGGAAAACTGTGCAGTAATAAGTTGTAACTTACATGCGTGTGAGTGTAACTATATAGGATGTATCAGTACAGCGGTTACAAACTTTCAGGAGAGATAGAGTACACCCAGATGGGAAATCACATTGTAATGCATGGTCGGAAACGCTTTCCTGGAACACAAAACGCAAGAAATTAAGTATACGAACGAGCGGAGAAAACATTTTTATTATTCTTATTGCAGCAAAAAAAAAAAACTAAGAAAAACATATAGAGACAGGAATCATCATCACCAGCCAAAGACTTCCCAGCATTTTTGCTGTGTTATGATTAGCAAACATGTTTTCTTCTCTTGTTCGTGTTCTTCCTTTCTTGTGTTTTGTGTCGCAGTAAAGCGTTTCTGACCATGCATTGCTATGTGATATCCCATCGTTAGGGACCCCTGCTTTTCGCGAAAATAGTTTTGCCCCAATTTGTTTCAGTGCCTTACGTGCTCATCTGCGATTCTGCTTCATGGTTATTGGCAGTGTGTCTTTGTGAAGAGCCGTATTTTATTTGACTGAGCCAATTACAATAACGTTCCTGCAACACCATGCGTCTGTGATTTTCCGGTAGAATCCCTTGGCTAACGAGAGTTGAAATATCCAATCGCTGACCACGAAACAGAACTGCAGATGTGCACGTAAGGCGCTGAAACAAAGTGGGGAAAATCTTTTTCGCGAAAAATAGGGGTCCCTACCCTTCGTCTGGGTGTACTCTATATCTCCTGAAAGTTTGAAACCGTTGTACTGATACATCCTGTAGAGACGGTGGCATAGTAAAAAAAAGGGGGGGTGGGAAGATAGAAGACGTTTCACCTATCGTTCTCGCTGTGATAATGCTCCATTTTTACTTCAGTACAGGATTTTTAGCGTAGTTAGGTAAGGCTTAACTTCTGTTCGCCATCCACATCGTTGTAAACGAAAGCAGTGACTCGTATACGGAAGGGAGATGAAAGCTCACCATCCTCGTACCATGATGAGCCTCCCTCATTATTTACTGTAGTTATTACGAGGAACCACTATAATGTGGTGCATAACCGCGCCGGGAGGAGTCGAGACCCAAGTGCGAGCTACTCCCTAGCAAGAAGTCGAGGCACGAGACGGGCGTACGTGGAGGCCACGGAAGGTCGTGCGATGAGTTACTGCGACGAGGAAGTCTTAAATCTCTGCCGCATTCCTCCGCTCACGTGCGTTTTTTAAACCTGCTTGACGTCCACCGTCCTGAAGCCTCTGAGTTACAACCTTGGGATTTTTTTAAATTTGCTCGACTGTGACATATGTAATAGGGACTGGCTTCCGCGTAGAAAGAGTTAATGGTGTTTTCAACATTTCCGCTTGACGATTTGCAGTATTCCCAAAGTGAACTGCGTTCGTACTTTTTTTTAGTTTTTAATTGAGCTCCACGAATCCACTATGGCTTTATATATAGCCTACGGAGTGGGTGATTTTCTTCAAAAATTCTAAAAGTTTACAATAACCATTCCTGACAAATGAGGTACAACTGTGAGCCGTCCATTTTACCAACACCTTTTAAAGGCGTTCCAGAAGGAAAACATCATAATTTTATAGTAGTATGAAACAGTGTTAGTTTGGTAGACATTACTTTGGAGTACATTATCCTTTTATAAAAAATGTTTAGTTCAGTCAGTTTTTCCATAATGACATTTCAGAGTCAGAATTTACATGTTTGTATTTCTTACACTCTCCAAAAACCAATCAACATAATGAAACGAAATAATTCATAGTAAAAGTACATGTCACGGGCTAGGGCTTCAAGTAGATATAAACCCCAAAACAAAATATTTTTGTATTTAAAAAATGTTTCAATAGTAGCAAAAATATTTTCAAAATTCAAAACTTTTTTTAAAATACAAAACATTATTTTAATGGATTTTACATACGCAAAGCCCTAGCCCTTACATGTACTTTTACAATTAATTATTTCGTTTCATTATGTTGATTGGTTTTGGGGGGGGGGATGTAAGAAATACAAACATGTAAATTTTGACTCTGAAATGTCATTATGGAAAAACTGGCTCAGCTATTTTTTTGCACGAGGATACTGTATTTCCAAGCTACGTCTATAAAACTAACACTGTTCCATGCAATTTTTTTTTCTGCCTTCTGGAACTTCTTGGAAAAAAATTCACTGATATTGTAAATAGAATGTAACTTACAACCTTTAATTTTCTTCCCTTATACGTCAGCGAATGTCATCCAATTTTTTTTTCGAGCCGTCTTGGCGCCGCTTGTCTCAACCAATAATTCTTCGCGTATCGTAGACTATTAGCAACGCGGCCCTGGAATCCGTGATTCCTAGATCACATCAAACCGTAGTTTAGTGTACTGCAACGGTAGAACACTCGGTTGCGTAGGTCTCGCGCACGTAATAACTCGATTCTCGTCCGATATAATAGCTAGGTGTTTGGTGTAAGTAAAGATCTCCGGTGCGGCAGCCAATCATTATATTACTGCGGCTGGATACCATTCTTATACGTAGTATTCCAGCGCAGAATAGCCGGCTGTGCAGAAGAGCAACTGCTGGACACCAGTTAAACTTTCCAGAGAATATTTGATAGTCATATGCCTGGACACGAAAGAAAGAAACTCGATTCGATTCCTGGCGAGCTCTACCCGGATTTTCGCAAGTGGGAATCGTGCTGGATGATGAAATTTGTTGGCCGGTTTTCTCGGATGTCTCCCGTTTCTCCCTCCCATTAATTTCGGTGCTGCTCCATAGTCTACTTAAATCAGCCACCACCAACCCAAGAAGGAACCTTCTTAAATACCTTGCAATCTACCTGCTTCGTGAACTGCGTGTTTGAGTTGCCCTATCGCCTTTCTCACAAACAACTATAGTCTGTCCACTATAAAATGGGCACTTTTAAATCACTGGTTAATTTTCTTCCTTTCAACCAATATGTATTTTCCAAACATTTGTTAATATAAACACAATAGTTTAAGAACAATCACAATGTGCTTATGGATTTCACCGAACATAAATTTAAAAGCATGAAGAAACAATATAATGTATAATTTAACTACTATTATTGACAACGCTGTTTACAAGTGCTCAGTTTTCCACACAGCCATGTTTTAACACTTGTCAGCAAGCAGTCAGTGAACAGATGTTTTTGGTAAGATTAGCATAGCAGGTCACAAAACCCGCGAATTTTTCCCGTCTATAAACAATACGTTTCCTGCTTGGCACGCCACCGCAGTGTGCAATTTAGTTATGTTAGAGATGTGCCCTTTATTATTTTGTATCTACTTTGACCGCTTTTGTATTTTTTTTTTTTTTTATGAATCTTCCAGAACTACAGTTATTTATTTACTTTCCATAAAGAGCGTATCCCCTTTAGCCCGGGGAAGTCCTCTAACAAAGCATATTCGCGTGTTCAGTTTCACCCGAGTATCTTGACTTTATTTTACAGGGAATCTATAACATTTTTATACACGTAGAGGTGTTTTATATATTTTTTTATTTTATTTTTGTCAGTAAATAGTTTTAAAAAATTAATGAAGCCAACAAAAAATCAGTTAAGTTTACTCCCCCTGGCAACAAATCGAAAAAAACTACACGTGTTGACTACTAGTTGTTGTCATTACATAAGTCGTCACTTTGAATTTTGGGTAATCAGATCATAACCAGTGAGCAAGGGATTTTGGAGCTCGCGGTCATTAAGGCCGACTATTGCTCTCGCACTACTTCCTTAATCGCCTCTAAGAGCAAAGAGCTCAACTAGCGTTAGTCATGCTCTCGTGGAGTTGTTACAAAGTCACAATGCACTTACATAAGCATTACAGTTACCATATTTCTAATTTTTCAAAATATTTACTGATATTTTAGGCCTATCGTGGTGTAAATAATAGTGTGCAGTATATTTATACAGTAAGGATGTATTGGTATGTATGTTATGTTGACCAAACTTGTGTTAAATAACAAAGTACAAAAGCAGAAAAACAGAAAAAAGCAATCCCAGAGGGATTCAGTCAGTTTTTGTGTTCTTGTACTTTGTCATTTAGCACACGTTTTGTCAACAAAACATGAAAAATGGCGTATGTCCACAAACGAATACATTCTTATCGCAAACTCCCATTGCAACAAACACATAAAAATCTGCTAATACAGTGTTGGATAGTAACTTCTTCTGTTTACTTTCTTAAATTGGCATGAAGATATAAAAGGATATTTATTTCTGTCAATAAGTTAACACCACAGATTTAAAAAAAAACTCATTAACTTCTTTTAAATGACTTACGATGCGACTAAAGTTAGTCGCCAAGACTACACATTGGTTTTATTGCCTTGCCGAAAGGTTTCTGTATTCCTAGAATAGTTAGTTACAGAGATACGGTACACTCGCACACACTAATTTACAGAAAACATCTTGCCTGCGACTTTATTTTATATGGGACGTGTATTTGCTATCAAATTTCCAACGAGAAGCACATCGTCTCTATTCACAGCGCGCAAAAATGCCGTGCAAGGTTTTCTTTTCTCTATGGGACTTTTAAGAGGTAACCCTAAAATGTTATGTTTTTACAGCATAAAGCGAGCAAAGGCCAACGCGTGCATCTCGTTTCGCACCTTACGAACCCAGGTGGCAATCTCGGAGTTACAACAGTCTAAAAACGTCGTTTTTAGCCATTTTGAGAGGCAGGAAACCTTGTTTCTAAGAAGCGTGCTGAATTTTTTAAATTTCAGAGTGTAGTTTCGAGTGTGTGTTACTTCCGTAGGTAAGCGTAATACTAATAAGATCAGAAGTTTCGCGTAAAAATGACTAGCCTTACGCGTTATGCGCTACAGCACCGTCAATGCACCAAGCAAAGACTTCTCTTAAAGGTTAAGTGAACTTGGCGTGTGAGACGTGATGTAGCATGGTACGGAAAGTATTTTTCTCGTACAAATATTGAAAATGTTTCCAATGCGTTTATCTGCGAAAAGAAGATACACTTTAAACCATGTCCCAATGCTTTTAAAAATACATTCAGCTTATTAAAAACATGATTTCCTAGCTCCTCAAAAGTGCTGAAAATTAATTTTTCACGATGCTGTCGCTGAGAAAATATCAACCGTAATCGTAAAATAAAATCATGGAAACCTGCATTGGCCTTTACCATTTACTTTCCGCAAATAAAATAACAGGGTCATCGCTCGAAGTCCCACTGATAAACACTTTCTACGAAAACACTGCACGCCAAGAGGCGATGAAATGTTTGTCAGATATGCTATATCCTACTTGTCGCCTTCCCCGTTGCCGTTCCTCACACGTAAAAAAAAAAAAAAAAACTACCATCCACTAAGGTTTAAGGAGGAGTTACTATTCATGACAGCCGTGCCAGTATTCCACGTAATTGTCTTGGGCAGGTTAAAATGGATCAGGCTCTCGACGAAGTGTTATCCACACGCCGTGGCAGGAACGTTATGGTTGGTAAGGGACCGGAGTGTCAGACACAACCACGCCAGAATGCAACGGGAACGCGAACCACGGTCCTCTGGAGCGGAAAACCGCCGGCTTACTGGATGGAACGTCTATCGTAGGCAAACTACGTGCGCGAGGCTGTAGCCGCATACCTCACCACAGAAAGGCGTTCGCTGCATATTTAGTTTTATTTATTATTAGGGAACCCTGAGTTTCGTGGAACTATTTCTGCATCAACTTGTGCCAATGCGTTACATGCACCTCTGCAGCTCTGCTTCTTTGTTATTTGCAGCGTGTCTTTCTGGAAAGGCGTTCCTCATTTGTTTGCACCAATCAGAATAAGGTTACTGCGATACCACTCGTCTGTGATTTGCAGTAAAACGTAAAGACATGTAACAGTTAAAAACATCCAATCACTGGCCATGAAGCAGAGCTGTAGATTCACACATGAGGCATTGAAATCAACTGGAGCAGAAATCTTTCCCCAAAAGTAGAGGTCCCTATTTATTACTAAACCGCGCCTTTGAATCTCCTGTACTAATATACAGGCTGTTGTCAAATTGCATATTAATATTTAGGGGGTAACAGTGCTCACTTCTTCAGGAACAACAATATTGTTAGAGGTACGTCAATTTCGCAGATCCATCTGGCAGTAGCCTAGATTTCTCAGTCCTGTACACGCACTGGACACAGTCGATTATTCATTGGCTTACAACATTACAAGCGAGTAGCACGCGATAGCTCTAGGAATTATTTCCTTATTTACTACTGGCTTGCGGTAGTCAAATGCGTTTCGTGACAGCCGCCAGCTAATCACACACGTGATTATGAAGTATATATGTTGGCGTTCAACCTGACCTGGAATGTATCTGCGAAATTGACGTACCTCTAAATATTGTTATATGGACCTAGGTCCGAAAATGCACCATTTCTGTATTACAGTTCGCTATACGTGGCGTACGGTTCATGGCGCGAGTTGGATCATGTCGCTGTGTAATGTCATTACAGCAGTCCAGTACATTGCACACTACTCCACTATGTCAGTAACACATAAAGAGTAAGAATAACTGTGAAAACAGCAGCCTTCGCGCTGTAAATGGTGCGCCATGTATGCGAACTGTAGTGCAGAAACGGTGCGTTTTCGGACCTATACGTTCACGTGACAATTTTGTTCCTCAAGATGTGAGGACTGTTTCCCCAACATATTAAAATGCAATTTGACAACACCATGTATAAATGACATGATGGTACCTTAAATGTCAACACACTCAGTCGGCTGCGCGAGTCTCCAAACCACGGTCGTAGAAGAACAGGTCTGGACACTCGCCTACCTACCAATGTATTTTGCTTGACCCCCTTGTTGTTTGGCTGTAGTTCGTCAAGTTACCGAGAATGTCGTGCTTTTTGGCGCTGTAATTCGGGCAGTCGGACTCAAACTCCGTCCACTTTTTCCTATTGTTAAATTTATAAAGTAAATAAAGATTGCTGGAGCCTTTTCGTAAATTTGTGAGCGAAGAAAGTATTTCATAAATTGATAAAAATACGTTTTTATAAATTGTTTATCTTAGCGGAAAGGAAGTGGGTGGAGTTTAGTCCGACCGCCCTAACATCAGCGCCAATAAAACACAATATTCTCGGTAACTTAGTGAACTACAGCCAAACAACAAGGAGGTCAAATATCCAGGCGAGTGTCCAGACCTGTTCTTCTACGGCCGTGCTCCAGACAGACATCAAATCTGATTGGTAGAGACGCTCAAAACTCGCGTTATTTTCTACCAGCAGACTATACTTCAAACGGTTGTACGCCGGTTCGACGTTTCCCGTTGGCCGACGAAGTCGTGACCAGCCGCAGAGAATGCTTCTGTCCAATAATGACAAGCTCTATGGTAGACTCACCAATCCTCTGTAAAGCGATCTCAGATGTAACTGACATCACATCCAGCCTCGTGGCCAATGATATCACATATTGCACTCTGGCATGTACAGGCATAGAAGTCAAGTCTGTCTTCTAATAATAACTGTGATTAAAGTTAATATAATTAAAGGTTTTATTAATATTATTTCTAATATTGATATAGATCGTCGTTCCAATGGTAAAGTTGCGAATCTGCATAAAGGCAGTTTTACAGTACAAGCAAAAAACACCTATAAATGCATGAGAAAACTACAGTTTTATCGTGATTTATACAAAACCAAAACAAGGTTAGTCATTTTTCCTAATAGTTTGCAATTATATCCATTTGTGTAATATACACAAGTAAATGACGCCCAAAATGTCTAAAAAGAAAGCACATTCGCAATTTTACTGTTGTCTCAAACACCAAAATGAAATAATCGCTAAGTGCGAAGTTGCGAATCTTCTTTTCACAATCTTCGAACCTGAAAATTTTTAAGCAAAGAAGCTGTTTACCTCATGCACAGTCAAAATAGAGTGTCACATGACCCCTGTTAGCTCTCAAATTACAATCATAAAGACATTGCCACCAACTGCTTCGCTTATAGCTAATTTCTGCGGCAACAAAACAAAAATTGCACATGCACCTTTACCATGGTCACTTTCAATAACTTTGGTTAGAGCTTCTGTGGTAAATTTGCGAAACTGTCTATTTGCAAATTTACCATGGCTGAAGGTACTTTACATCGCACTTTCGTAAAAATGCAATTACAGAATCCAGCTACTGTTATTGCGTTGCACTTTCGTAACTTTAATATGGCGTGCATTGATTATGCAAAAATATAATTTTCTGGAAAAATGCAGATTCACAACTTTACCATTGGAACGACGAGATGCTTGCATTACAATTCATTTTGATATAAAAAAATTTCGTAGGTTCTTATACTGATTTGTCAGTGCGGTATTGTGTAAGATTTCTCATTTCTGGCTGGTTGGAAAATTACTTTCAGCCGTTTTGTTGTCAAGTTCCGTCATGTTGTTTGCTGGTATGGCTCAAGCTTGCCACGAGTGTACTTGTGTCGCTTCTGTAATGGTAAGTATTCTGTGATACTAAATGGCAGCTTGGATCAATCCGCATGTCTGTAAGCTTATAATGTAGCAAGCACATTTATTCGTGTATGCACTAAACCACTGTCGAATTTAGTTGGATACTTAAATTACGAAGGAAAATTATTTGAAACGATTTTATAGCGTAGTTGTAATGTGAATTAGTATTCGCCATACGAATTATAGTTGTTTGTTAGCACACAAATTCATAATATTTTTCTTTTTCCGACTATTGTTCAACTTGTAGGCTTTATTTCTGGATACATTTTCATCTAATAATTTATAATACATTCTAGAGTTTTGCAAAATTTTCGTCAAAGTGAAAGTTTGACTGATTTTGTAACTTACCCAAAGTGAAAACTAACTCACCTACAGAAATAAGTCAAACCGAATAAGGTTGCATTTAAAAAATATTTGAAAATTAGGTAATGTTTCATTATTTTCAAAAATTTTCTTTTAAAAATGCTGAAAAATGTGAAGGGCCTATTAGAGTTCGAGTTTTATTAAGTTGTGAATTATATTTTTTCTCCAGATGAGTTAGTTAAATTATTACATTCAAAAACTGTAAAATATAGCATTTTAAGTGACGTACAGTCACATTGTATAACAAAAAATAATATTTCATTCTGTATTTGATTCATTTCAGCATAGTTCGTCGTAGTTCGTGACATAAAATGCGTTGGTTTAAGAAAAATGTAACTTATATTTCCGTGACATGCAAATTTTGACTTCGACATGCCGTTATAGGAATACTATGCAAGCTAAAAGTTTTCTATCAGAGGAAAACGTAGTCACTAGTTACGTCAGCAAAATTATCACTATTTTATACAAATACTAGCCGGCTGTAATGTAAACAGTAACTCTGGATAAAATATGGGATGAAGGCATTTAACAGCTAGCGTACTCAATAACAGTGAACTATAATTAACTGTCTTAGCTCAGTGTAAAGAGCGCGCGCAATATGCTCGTATGATGTCATAGTAATTCCCATCGCAAAGTCTTGCACGGGATACGAACCCGTAACCCCACCCCTTCCACACCACAAACTTTATACAATACCTGAGTGAATGTTAAAGGCATGCCGTGATAATTCTATCGTATGTAGTGGCTACAGTCCAAAGACGTTTTATTTATGAGTAGGTTGGCAAAAATAAACGAGTGTTGAATTATTTCTCCGTGATCATTCTCTTTTTTCGGGAGACTGTAACACTTTACGGCTTTTCACATTCATAATTTTCGAATTTCGTAAAAACCTGAATTTGATTTGTAGATATTTACATAAGCTTCATTCTTATCAAAATATCATCTCGATATCTCAATGGGTATAAGCGGTAGAGATAATTATTTGAAATCACATTTTATTTTTTTAACCGCTTTCAAGGACGAATTTCAAAAAATCCTGGAATTTATTTTTTTTTAGCTTTACGTAAGATTTATTTTAAAGCAAAAACCATTTCAATATTTCCACTTGCTTAGGACATAAGTTAGATTAATTTAAAAACACGTTATATATTTTTAAGAGCTTTCAAGAATGAATTTCGAAAAATTTTAAAAATACTTTTTAGATATTTGCCTAAGCATCATTAAAAAAAAAAAAATTATCACCTCACTATCTGAAATGGTTTAGGAGAAATCACGGATTAATGAAAAACACATTTTACGGCTTTTCACCCCCTTAATTTTCGAATTTCGCAAAATCGAAAAATTTGCAAATATGCATTTCATTGGGCAATATTATGAATTTAAAAATTTATGATAGTATGCCCGGTTAATGAGACATCAAGGATTCTTTTAAAACACATTTCACCCCTTTCCACCCCCTTTATTATCGAATTTCGGAAAAAAAATCCTTTCTTAGTAGGTGCCTACGGGGCAAGTGGAAGCTTCCCTCAAAATTTCATGGTTCTAGGTCCAGCGGTTTGGGCTGTGCGTTGATGAGTGAGTGAGTGTGTCAGGACACTTCATTTTATATATTAATATAAAATTCAAAATGTTTGCACTAGAACTCCCTAAGTTAGCCCTGTGTTAATTATAGATAGCATTTTTTTTATGCAAAAAGTGAGACGAGTAGTGTTAAATAACCTCGAACAAGCTACCAGGAATTGTATCACCACAAAGCATCTTACATGTCCAAACAAGGTTTCTGGTCACCTTGGAAAATTTTCACAACTTAAAATTCTAGTAACGTGGAAGGTCACTGGATGATTGCGAAGAGAGCGGAAGTATCTTCTGACGGGGTGTGATGAAACTGTTTACGCGAGTTTCAACATCCAGTATAAAGATTTTGTAACTTTGTAGGCACCTGCAAAGTGGTCCTACAACTGCACATAACTACAGACCTGAAAAATTCATGTTTTTTTTTTCAGACGCAAACTACAATTCAAGCAAGTAGCAACTATAGGTCTGTATCACGTTCACAATCGGCCGTTGACATACTTGGCACTTCCTGGAAGTAACCGAGCCAATAATAAAACTGTAACTGAATGCAGGCCCATTTCACTGTCAGCAAGCAGCTAATAAACAGCTGCTGTCTGCACGATTTCACATATATTCTTGAATGCTAGCCTACAGGTCAATGAACCCCCGAATTTTTCCGGGTTCTCACATAACTCAGTGTTCATAAGCCATCAGGCAGAGAAGTTTTTCAAAATTTTAAACAATTTAGTGGAAGTCCAATAGTTTTTGGCGGGAAGTTTTTTTCGTGTAAAAATATTGTGTGTGTGTGTGTGAGAGAGAGAGAGAGAGAGAATCTACTTAGTGGTGTAATTTCCTTGACATACGGTAAACATATCCTTCCTTTGGCTGGCTCTATGTTGCTGTGGAATGAGTCTAGTGCCTGGTTGGTCCACTGGTCACTCGAACAAGGCCAGGGCAACTTTCGTGCAGTGGTTAGAGTTCTCACCTCCAACCAAGGCAATTCGGGGTTCAATTCTTCGACGAGGTCGATACACGAATTTTCGCATGGGAATCGTGGATGTCTATGCCGCTGGTCAGTGCGTTTTATCGGGGGTCTCCCGTTTTCCCCGCCTCTTCATCTTCGTCCCGGCACTGCTCCATACTAATACTCACATCATGTCCCTCTTCGCCAGCGCTGAAGACCTAGATGTTAAAGTGCTGACCATAATCTCTTCACTCACTCAAGTATACTCTGCCCATAACATCGAAAGCGTAGCAGTATGTATATCTGCGCCTGTTTGCGCACTTGCGATATACAACAGTGTAAGACCTGCAGCTATATTGTTGCCATCATTGGTTATTTTGCTCTTTTTTACTCTAAAGTAAATCTAATAACTAACTGTGTATCCTGACAGCACGTCCAAATAAAAACTTATGTTATATTGCACGACACCTTATTCCAAGGAGAAAGAAAACCACATTGTATTAATGAGAATTTTGAATTTACTGGGTTTGTATTAACGAGGTCCCACTGTAATACGTTTCATTTATTAGCTTTCAGCTTTTACTTACGGAGCTTTGGCCGCGGTGGCCGAGAGGTCAGACAGACCTCTCGCCTCCCACCACGGCGATCCGGCTTCGATTCCCGGCGGGTTCGGATCCCGGATTTTCGTATGTGGGAATCGTGCCGGACGATGCCGCTGGTCGGCGGGTTTTCTCTGGGATCTCCTGTTTACTCCACCCTTTCATTCCAGCGCTGCTCCATACATCACGTCACCACTCACCAGCTCTAAAGACCTCGATGTTAAGAGGGCGTGGTACATAATTCAACACTAAAAGCATTTATCTCTAGCTGTAGGTTTCTTGAAGCCAATTTGCGAAAGTTAAACTACGGCAATCCTAGACGATAGTTTTAGCCAACGTTTTAAACAAAAATTTTTCCAGTGTTACGAACTTCTGAGGCACAATCTCTGATGCCGGAACCTCGTGCATTTAACTGCGGCGCAAGAGATCACGCGTAACGAATTAGTAATTCTGGATAAATATTTACTTATAAAGTTGGCAAATACCACTATCTAGGATTGTCATTAAGTATTTTATCTAGATTGGCTTCGAAAAAAGCGTAGAAATAAATTGATGTGTTCAGTGTTTATTTATCTACCATGCACTCCTAAGCGCTAACCAAAATCTCTCTCTTTCTCTTTCTCTCTCTCTCTCTCTCTCTCTCTCTCTCTTACGGAGCTTTATAACAAACTTGTGCTGCTATCTCTTTATTTTACCGTACACTTACACAGTGGTAGTGGTGTGTGTAGTACACTAATTTCCCACTAGAGACGATTACTTCCTACAAGAAGAAAGAAATGTTGATGTTATATCTTAAACCGACATTCTAGAAAGAGCAAATATATTTTTTTTAAATAATAAGTAATGAATATTCCAAACATGCTGTGAAAACTCCGTAAATATAATTTATTAAATTGTATGGAGAATTTGCGAGCATATTCTACAGTGTTGCTAAATCTATTGAAATTCTAGTAGAGATAGATGTTGGAGAATATGATATAAAACAGTCGTGATCACTCCTGAAAGGCAGTCACAAATGACCATCTTTCCCAGAGGTGAAGTTGCAGAATGGGCCCTCGGGTAACGCCCGGGGAGAGCCTCACACTGCCGGCCAGTGGCACGGGAAGTGCGACCACCCCCCTTCTTCACCCCTTTACACTATCACCAACATCCGAGCCCCCTGCCGCGTCGTGCTGGTCCACAGAGCACCGTCTTCGTTTTCTTCTTGTGTTCGCCACGGTGCAGCATCTCTGCAGGGATCTATCTACCTCAGCGACCAGCCCGCCTCACCTGTAAGTCGTTCACACGACCTGCGTCACGAACAATAGATTATCTGCCTGTCCAAGTTCCTAGCTGCGCCATTGAGCAATAAAACAAAGAACTGTTGTAGGAACAACAGTTCTGTTACAATTACTACAATAAGTAATTGTTTATGCTGGTCCCACAAGAGTGAGTGAGAGATTTTGGTCAGCGCTTAAGGGGGATTGATCCCTGTCAGATCGGTTTTACGGTTTTTCTTATAAATCAGGGAATAGACACATTGTTTTACTTTTTTCACGCTGACAAGGCATAGTTTATTGTTTCATTCACTTTTTGGAATCCATATGGCATTGTTTCTGTTAATGTTGCGGCCTCTGTAGTCGCTCCCGTAAATAAAGCAATTTTTCCTTTTCAGC
>PNEQ01112210.1:0-21904 GCA_003012365.1 Medauroidea extradentata
CTACCTACACAGGCGTACACAAAACCTTCTTATTTTGATTCGTTTTATCTGGAAAACGGTTTACCGGAGAGCATTCAGACAAGAGGGGCTTTTATTTTCCTTCTGCTAGAGCCCATTAATTTGCTATGTGGATATTACCTTACCACTTAGAATTTAAAAGTTACTTACACAAATGGGGTGAGTCACCCCTACATAGCCGTGAAGGGAAACGTCACGGCAACCAACTTTTCATACATTAATGTGCTCCAATTCTTTGAGCTCTATGCCAATTTTGGTGGCTCTATCTCTTATATTTTCTAGTATTTTTCGAAAAATGTTTAAAAAATTATTGTTTTCAACGTGGCGTAGCTCCCTTAATATTTACCACAGAATAGTGTTGGTTTGTATACCCCACCTTATTTTCCATAACGAATCCCCTCCCGGACTTTGGCACATGAATTCTGGTCCACCCTGTATATATACATATATATATATATATATATATATACACACACACACACTTGTGGTCTCTCCAGCTAGCCACAAAGTAGAATTTTGGTATTTCTAGCAGTGCTGGTATTTCACCAGTCAGAATTTTTGTCAGAGTGGTAAACACAAAACACTGATTCTATGTGTGGTCATCTCAGGTAACCACATTGCCTCTGTGAAATTTTTTCTTCAACTTATAAAACAGAGGTCTTACCAGAGCAGTGGTGTGTGGTTCCTTGAGCTAACCACTTTAAGGAGTGTTGGGCATTTGTCAGGGTGGCAAGCGACCGGGAAAAGTCACAGAATTTAAGGCGTCTGGAGAAGTCAGGGAAAAGTCAGAGAATTCTCTAAAAAAAACCTGGATTTTCAAAATTTATTAAACGAACATTTCCGCGCGTGGTATTAATACAACGTACCTTTTCCTTGGTACTGTCAACCGGGATTACTTTGACCAATTTCGTAAAGAACCATATAATAATTAGGAAGCATTATTAACAGAATGTGAAACCAAGCATAACACATTTGGAACTTATATTTAAGCTAACTGTGTAAGTGTGTATATCCCAATTATCTCTCTGTAATTCGGAGCAGGAATATCTTTTAGAAGTGGTCAATGTTACCTATTGTGTGGGGTAACTTTGACCACTCTTTAAAAAACTCAGGTTTAGGTGTCCCCAGTCAAATTAACCACATGGGGAGGAATAATTGACCATTTAAATTATAAAATGTATCTTCAATAACATTGATTGCGGTGTTCCACATGTTGTTTTATGTTAAATAAAGAACATAAAACATGGAAAATTAAAATTTTATAGGTGTCATGTAACAATGATGAATACCGTATATGTATTTAAACACTAGGAACCAATAGTTTACATTCACTATTCATAAATACATGTTACACTTGACCTAAAATGTCTTCAGTGTTTTTCACATTTGTAATACACACTTTTACATCAAATCCGCTGAGTTCATCCTGTGCAAAACACAAACCACGTTTTAGCTGATCAGGTTTGCTTAGTACATTGAAAACTTGATCCTTTGAAATCACACTTTCATCTAGAATTGCAGGCCAGACAAATTTTTCAGTATTCCTCTGTCATTTCAGGAATTTTACTTGCAGTTCGGAATTGTGTATTTCTGTAACTACTTCCCCAACAAATTTTTCTGTTTATTATGCACAGTTGGTATCCACATAATCACAAAATCTCCAGGTTTGACATTTTTAGAACTAGTTGCATCTTTGTTGTTTGTAGCCCATTCTCCTGATTGTGCCAATGAACCTGAATTGTTGGCATCGCTGTCATTTCTGGAAACAGATCCACATGATCATCAACAATCACCCCTTTTGGAAACCAGCCCACAAGCATCGTCAACACTGTACTTTCTGGAAACCAATCGACATAGATTGTTATCAATGTTGTCTACTCCAACACTCTTCCTAGGATTACATTTACCTTGGTGCGTTTTCGTCTGGGTTGTGAATTAGCCTCACTACCATGCCTAATATTATGTAGAATTTCAACCACCACTTCAGAGACCCTAGGCATTATTTCTTCGAGATCTGTACTTCTTCTCTTGGGAAATTTCTCCAAAACTTCATCAGGGTTGAAAGGACTTATCCCACACTTTCTGAATCCAGATATAAGGTTTTGACTACAGCCAATCACCAGGACCTTTCACTTTGTCATACAAAACTTTAACAATGCTGGGAAACTGTCTTTTGACGGTGTTTTTGTTTTCTTTTTCAGCCCATCTTTCCAGTTATTGAGAATTTGGCGCCAGTATTTTTTTAGTGGACCATAAAATGCAACATCAAGTGGCTGGCAAATGTGTGTTGCATTTCTCAGAATACAGACAAATGAAATATTATTTGCTTGTGCTGCTGCTATGACTTTTGGAGTGAAATGACTTGACAGATTATCACCAATAAGAACAACCTTAGCATTCAATTTCTTTATATGTGGCAAAAACAATGAAGAAAACCAGTCTTTAAAAATATGTGAGTCAAACCAACAAGTATGACTTTGATTATAGCGAGTTTTAGCAGGGCCTCCTTCCATCCAAGACTGCCGTAAATGTTCGGATTTATAGACTACGTATGGGGGAAAAAGTTTTCCTGATGGAGATCCACAAAACATTATCGAAATACTGGTCTTATTGCTGTCCTTGATTCTCTCTGCATACTTAACCCCACGCTTAAAAATACATTTTTTTTGTTCCAGGGTTGTCGCAGAGATTAGTTTCATCATAATTATATATGTGCTCTGGTGGAACATCTGAATCAAAACTTTCAGATTGTCAAAATATTCATGAATTTCTTCTGGCGTCAGTGCTGCCTTCTGACGCTTGATGTTTTGACAGTGCCTGAAAGTAAGGTTTTGTTTGTTTCTTGAAAGAAAAACCCGAACCCACTCTGAACCCGGCAAGTTATTCTTCCCAAATGCTTTTACCTTCCTTCCATCCTTGTCAAGGTAAGCTTTTGTAAAATAGCGAAGATCTTGTAAATCGAAAGGAAAGCCCCATTTACTGAGAGTTATCATATGTTGCACAAACACATTTTCCTCCTGTTCAGAAAAAATTGTAGGCTAGCCTACCTTTTGCTCAAGTTTTGAGTGCAGTCTGTTGATGCATGTACCCTTTGCAATTTTGAAGTGCTTTGCAGCTCTCGTAAAGGACATCCTTCCTGCTTGCACTTCAGCCATTGTTTTCTCGAGGACATCTTTGGAAGTACTATTATCTTCTGTTGCATGGTTCTCTAATATACTCCCTTGTCAGGATCTTCCTACAATAACATTTTTAAAACAATGTAGTAGCTGATATTGTACCCAATTAGGAAAATAAGAAGGTTACTTTGACTAGTAGTCAAAGTAACCCCATTTCACATAAAAATTTGGCACGTTTGAATTAAAGGTGAATACTGCACGCTGAACATTCATTAGCACGTAAATATTTATTGGAATGCAGTTAGAATAAGTAATCTGTGAGTACCAAATTGTAAAACATTAACAAACAGTGCAGATTTCCTTCCACCACACAGATTTTCTCTTGCTTCCCTGTAGCACCAACAACAACAGCTGAACTTCATAAAGAACATAAACATTAAATATTGTGTAAAACAGGGGGGTGACACTGGTATAGGGGACTGGTGTTGCTTATTTTTTGTCAGTAGTTGACGTTATCTGCACAATAAGAATGGGTGCGCTAGTAGTCAACTCTTATTTACGTGACGTTGTTAGGAGCTTGTCCGCCATGTCATGTTTTTGACTGATGTTGCTTTGTGGTTATGTGGCAAACTTCACATACATTTTGGGATGTATCTATGGATGAATGTTAATGCAGTCGTGTTAAATACGTATATAATGTCTCTACTATATTTGTGGGGGACAAAATGTGACGTGTGTAATACTTACAGGCAAAATACGTCAAGAAAAATGTATTTACAAAACTGTATTAGAATTAAAGTAAAAAAAAACCGCGGACATAGAGGTTAGGAATGTACTATAAATTAAGTTGTCTTGTAGTTGCCCTGAAGTCTTATACTGTATCCATTCCAAGGTTGCAGCAGAAATAAACACTGTCACAGGTGAGCTCTCGATCATTGGTTGGCTGGTTAGTTAACAGTGTCGTTGCGACAAGAAATAGACCCTACGCTAAATTTCTGTGTTTTAGTTCGGGATAGGTAATTTTATCGTTTACTTGCGTTTTTTAATCCTCTGTAATATAATATCACTCTGTGCGCATGAAATACTATATGTGCATATGATGGATTAACTACGACTTACGCGACGACGCCACGTCCATCGTGATTCCATTTCCTCCACAGCGAGGCACGATTCCGTTTCTCCAATTGTCGCCAGTCGACAGCTCGCGAGACGGTGCAACGGTTTGTTGCACAGCCACAAGCGCGGGAACAGGCGGAGTGACACAAGCTACAATCTTGAATGGATAGAGTATAGTAATGTATGTTTATTGTATAATATGTTTCTGCATAGTTTTTATATCCTTTGGATTAACATTTGCATAATCATCACTGCATGCCATGATGTAGTTTTTGTGGCAACTTTATCTGATACTTTGAATCTGGTGTTCCACAGCAAACAATAATTAAAACAAACTGTAATAGACAAATAAATATGACCTACTTAATATAGCATCTGAATGCAATTAATTAAAATTTACCTTCGGAAATAGTTGTCAATTAGTAATCGCCTGACTCCATCATATCTGGCTCTTTGTGCTACATTTGCATCATACTGTACAATGTTGCCTTCCTCAAGTAACTGATGCCGTGGCAGGTGGTTGTTGAGGTTAGGATCATCTGGTGGCAGTTCTTCCCCAGCTTATCGCAGGATTGTTATGCAAAACTGCAGTTGCCGCAATAATAGGAAATGTGTTTTCCAAAGAAGCTTTCAAACCCAAAGGCAAGGCTGGAAAATGTCACTTCCAGCAACCATGAGTCCTTTCCATGGAATTTCGTGACCTGATTTGGGATTCATTATATAGATGCTCCTGCGGGCTCCTGGGGTTTTATAATGGTGGCATTAGATAGGACCTACAAGCATATCCGGCATCAATAAGCAGGACTGTCTCTCCATACAATCCCCTCTCAAAACAACCCCTCCTATTACTATTATTAAATATTGTACTATCGTGAGTAGAGCCAGGCCATCTTGCCACAATATCTGTGATTTCTAAGTTTAGATGACTTGCACATTCAAAGAGAAATATCCCTTTCTGTTACGATACAGTTCTTTCTGCATTGTCCCCTCCTGCAACAAAAACAGTTCAAATTCGTAAATACAAAGCAGTTTTCATATACGTAATCAATCTGTTCATACGAAACTAACCTGGTAACTGTATCTTTATGTGAGTGCAATCCATTGCACCAATAGCCCTGGGGAAATGTGCAATTTCATATAAACTCCTCTGTGCTGAATTCAGCTGTTCCACTGTCTCAGGAAATTTGACAAACTCATGTCGAAGTGATGCGATGGCGCAACTGACCCTATGTATAATTTGATGTGCTGTCGGTTTACTGAACTCAACATAATCACCAATTGTAAGCTGGGTGCAGCCTGTTGCATAAAACTGAAGATTAGCCAGCAGTTGATTCATACGTGAAATCAACATATTCCTGCAAACAATTTGAGTTTTAAGACACATTAAACATTATGCAGATGATTTACACAGACAATCATAGGGAATAAAATCTAAAACTTACTTCTCATATGTGGGATACTCTAATTCATTTTCTATACGTTCCAAAACAAACATAGCAAATTGTTTTGAAAGCCGAAAGCGAATTTTAAAATCTTCATCATACATTTCAATATAGTTGTTTCTTTTGCGCAACCATTGTGGCCGACGAGGAATAACATTATCTTCTTTGTCACTCTCACTGTCAAATATTAAGTAATTGTATATCCCTTGAGCCGTTGTTTAATGCACTTTTCAAATTTGGAATTGTCAGATCTCTCGCCACTTGTGTGTTTATAAACAACATATGTTACGAGTTAATCTCGATATTGTGACTAAAATCGGCCGAAATTGGAGGGTTAACTATTTAATCTCGATAACCCAAGAAAATCGAGATTAAGTGTGTGATGAAACATAAGTGACAGAAAATCGAGATATTTTGCTACTTAATCTAGATAATATTCCTTAATCTTGCGTGGTGAAACCAATCCCTGAAATTAAAATGTTAAGTATAAATACAGTAATATGTTAAAATTTACTGTTCTTATAATTGTGTAGAATCTGTATGATTATTTTGAATTCCCGTTATCTTGAAACCTTGACTTGCTTACAGGCTTTTATTGTGATTTCAGATTTAGTGTAAGAAGAAAGTAGCCCATACACCTACTATTTTACAGGAGTATGGAAACTTTGTATTAAGTAAATTTGGGAATTTCTCAAATTTTAATAACATTGTGGACAGTGTTGTTGGCAAGTGTTTTTTTTTTTTTTTTACAAATACAGTGAACCCTCGATAACTCGGACTAAAAGGGGGGGAGAAGCTGTCCGAGTTACGATTTGTCCGTGTTATCTAGGGGGGGATCCGGGCAGGAGGGGTTATCAGTCATTAATCATAAGAAACGTGACGAAATCAGTACGCTATCATTTCTACAAGCAAAAGATGCGGCAATGTATACTGCTTTGTACGTATCAATCAATTTACAGGAGGGGGTAGTGGGAAAATTATCACTGTAACGTGGAGAAATGTAAAAGAATGTCAAACAGCCTGGGCCGGCAGATTCTTTTGTATTTATTTTTTGTGCTACTTCTGGCTGATCTTTTTTTATCTGTGCTAGAAGCTGGCTTCTTCTCACTCCTCTTCTCTCGTCTGGCTGACGACAGTCTATGTGCGTGCGTGCGTGTGTGTGTGTGATAAGCTAGGGTGGTAGAGAGCGAGCGGAAGTAGTCAAGGTCAACCGGTACAGTCTCAACAGTAATAAAAACACCGCACGTGACCGCACGTAACTCACGAGATATTTACGTGAAAAATTGCTCAACTTCAGCATGTCAGTTTCCTACGATAAATTGTTTTTTTTTTTATTTTTTTTTTTTTCAGGGTGTCTTTGCTAGAATACGAGGCCAGGAGCATCGTAAATCTCTGTCTACCTTTCCTCCCTTTTTTTTTTGTAGTTGAAGTCTACGGCCGTGGTTGAAGTGATAATGTGCACTTATAGGCCTTCCTCCATACTATCTTACCTTGGCTGCGTCGTCATAGATCAGTGACGTCTTCACACACACTTTGAACTAAAAATAAATTTCACAGATACCATCAACATTAACGGGAACTCAATAAAAGCCCATTTATTTTAACCATTTAACTCTTTCAAGAATGAGGCCCTCTAGAATGTGCGGCCCGGGACAAAAGCCCCTTTCTGTCCCCCCCCCCTCCTTTTTAATAATTCATTAAGTCCTGTTTTTTTTTTTTATTGATATTGCGCCGGCCTCTAGCGTAGTGGGTTAGGCGCCATTTTACGGCACGAGAGGCCCTGGGTTCGAATCCTTGCTCGGGCATGGATGTTGTGTTGTTCTTTCACCTCACTTCACCCTCATCTGTTTGTAAGACGTTGTTAAAGGGCCGTAAAATCCTCTCACCACCCTGCCTACATTGCAATGCAAACCAATGGATTTTAATTTTTTTATATGAATGTCCGGAACAAATTGTTTTGTAATCATGAATTTATATTGAACATACCAGAACAAAATAAATTTCCCTTTAGGTGCCATTGTGACCTGTATTTACCGTCCAATTCACCAGCATCATACTGAAATGTTTATTTACGATGCACGTGCGTGTGTGGCCCACGCGGCGAAGTGGGAGGAGAGATAAAGAAGGGAGGTCTGACTGCTGAGTTGCATCTCCACTCGCGCGCCTCGCTAGCAACATTTAACTACACGGAACTTGCCAGATATTTTACGGTGGGATTATTAAAGGCTACGCAGCGATGAGCAACTGCTTTTAAAGCTTAGTACTGCTTTAAATAAAACGTGATAGATTTAAATGAGGCAGACACAATTTTCTTATGATTTTTAACCAAAAAATAATTTAATTAAAATTAATTTGGTTTTTTGAAATTCTGTCCGAGTTATCCGAAGTCCGGGACATCGAGGTCCGAGTTATCGAGGGTTCACTGTAGTCCCATTTGCCTCATCATTGCTTTCCAGTACTATCCTGTATTCAACTCCAAGTGTCTGCACTTTTAACCTCTTAACATACCAATTGTTTTACATCTTTTGGTCTAAAAAACATGGAATAGTTTGTCACAAAGTTTATTTTTTGTTCATTCAATGAAATCAGAGATATCAAAAATTCAAATAGCAGTATTTTAAAACCCTGAATGCATTTGTTCATTTTATTCGGGATAGTTATTGAACACTGGTATACATCTCAAATACAGTGGAGAAGCTTTCAACTTGAATTAATACTATTCAAAAGCAGGAAAATCCTATATATAAGATATTATAATATTAGAAACCTAACATAAGAAATAGTATAACTACATAAACCCTGAATATACTTGTTCATAAACCCCTGGGTAAGAAAAAATTAAAAATTGTTGCTAGACAACATCAGTACACATCTAAAACACTACAGGTAAGTTATTCATATCAGTTAAAAGTATACAAAACCAACATGACTTTGTAGGTAAAATAATATACACACACAAACTCTGAATATACTGGTTATAACACCTGTTGCGGAAAAATAAAATTTGTGACTTTACAGCATTGGTACTCATCTAAAACCTTGAAAAATTTTCCACTGAAATAACTACACAAATCAAGCAAAACATTTTACATAAAATATTATAGCCATACAACCCCTGAAAAATCATAACACCGGGGGTGTGAAAAAGAAAAAAAAAGTAGTTGTGGTACAACAATGATAGATGTCTGAAACACAGTGAAAAGTTCTTCACTAGAAAAACAAAATACTCAAGTCCAGCAAAATCTTGTACACATAATGCAATAATCAAATAAACACTGAATATATTTGGCAGTAACACTTGGGGTAAAAAAAAATTCTAATTATTTTATATTGGTAGACTTGTAACACTTCCAAAATACGGTTACAATAGTATAATTCAGTAAAACTGTAAGGCATAAAATATTTGGGACAGTATTACCGTGAATATAAAAAGCTATCGAATACATTTTGGGTTGAAAAGAAAGAATGGCCCAGGGTATTTGCGAGCTCTGAGCTAAATGTTTGTCGCAGTGTGAAATGCTTTGAAGCAGGGCACAATGCAAAGTACTACATCACATTCTTCGCACAAGTACCTCGATTACCTTCTGACTTTCTTGCCCTTCTCATCACGAACATGGCTGCACATACCACAAAGTCTTGTGGGGTGTTGCTTCTTTGCTGTGGGAGGAATCATTGATGGGAAGTGGCTGCCAGTCAGACGCACAGGATTGGTGCTGCTGGAAGAACGACTGGGAGCTTTTGGAGAGAAGTCTGAAGTCTTCGTTCTTGTGCTTGGAAATGTCTTCTCTAAGGTAGCAATGTGAAAATCCAGAGAATTCTTTTGTCCACCAGTTTTTTTATACAAAACAAATGCCTTCCATAGTAAAAGTTCCAATAAATGAAAAAATGCTTTTTTATAATATTTTTTACCTCTCATACGAGGCACTGGATTTGCTGCCAAATGCTGATCAACTTATCCACTCCTCCCATTGTACTGTTATAGTCCACTACTGCTGATGGTTTCTGTTTCCTGATGCCCCTCTTCTCAACTGTCACCATTTTGGGATTGTGAGTAGTGGTCAGCATACATACATTCTTCTTATCTTTCCATTTCAGTGCTGTCACTTTCCCCCTTTGAAAAGCTGCAAGTTCACTTCTTCTAAGTTTTTTACTGTGAAATGATGGAGGCATGTCTTTTCTTGTTCGGCATACAGTACCATAAATGTCAGTCCTGTAAGCAATGAGGTCAGGGGTCTTATTCTGTATCTTCTCCTCGGTAACGTCAGTCATCCATTACTGACTTCTGATGGCGTCAGCGATACAGATAGTCACGCGTGACTGTCTTTCAATGGTATTGTGTTAACCATTTTTGTAATGTTCTTTAACAGATGTGATATAGGTTTGGCAACATTGTAGGTACCTTTCCGAAACCATTAAAATCGCACTGTAAATGTTATATTTCTGGCCATTAGTAGTAACATGCGGCCACACGATTTACAACGTGCGGCAACGTGAACGTGTTTTTAGGTTAAAGGTTGGTTAATGGATCAACTTTGTGAAATGGAGGCAGAAGTTACGAAGTTTCGTTCTAAGAGAACGACTGTTTGGCAGTACAAAATATTGTTGAATTTCATGAAGCAAAATAAGGAATGTTTCAGAGGTAAATTTTGATACTGCGATTTTTTTATTTTTCGTGTATGAACTATCACCTATATTGATCTTCGTACATTTTTGTGAACGGATTTAGGGTATCACGTGTTTGCCTCCTCATCAATCGCATTTGCCGACGCTTTTCCTTATTTTCGAGCTCATCTAAGAAATATAACCTTCGCAATGCCGCCGCCATATTTACATTTCCATGCACACAATCCCGCTACACCACCTACCTAGTTGCTGTTACATAAAGTCGCTCACGAAGCGTTTGAACGTCAGCCACGGCGCCATGAAGAGTTACAGAATACGAGTTAGTCTCGTAACGATAGTCACGTGGTGACTTTCTCTATGTAAGGAACGTATGTAAACACAAAACAGTTACAGAATAAGCGCCCAGCAAGTTTAGGTGAACTGTAATAATTGTCAACAGTAAGACATTAACCTTTGTTGAGGAGAGGTTTCATCGGTGTCATGACAATTTGTGAGGACTGAGGAAGGTTTCCAAACTCTGGATCAAAGTGTACACGATCATAGACCACAAGTAACCATTTTTTGATTTACAAAGCATGAAGGATTTGATTTCGAACCTTGCTCTTTTGAGAGGCATGTATTGGACCCAGCCTAGCCTCCCCTTGCATCAAACTTTTATCAACAGTGACATCATGCTCTGGGGTATAGACACTACTAAACTTTTTGTTCAATATGTCAATGATTGGCCTGATTTTATTTAGTTTTGGTTGAGGGTGAGTACTAGGATCATAGGCAGAATTATCAGAGAAATGTAGGCATTTCTTGAGCTGAAGAAAACATTTGTAGCCAAGGACATGGCGAAAGAATGGAGTTAAAACTGAAGGTTGCTTGCTCCAATACATTTCGTTATTTGGCTTCTTCACAATACTCTGAAGAAGAATTACACAAATAAAAGTGTGAATTTCATCATTTGTGGTGTCCTTCCACTGGGGTGTATTGTTTTCTCGTGCATACCGATTTGTTTCCGTCACAACAATGTTCATAAATTCATCATCAATAAAGAGGTTGAGATACTGAGTTATGTCATCAGAATCAAATTCATAGTGAATTGCTGGCTCACCTAAAAAAGGATACCTCGGTGGAGCAGGTGGCAACTGAGCAGATGTGTTGATTGGTACCCACTGTCGAGCACTCGCCAGGGGATCCTCGGAAGAATGAGAATTTCTTTCTTTCAATGATGGTTCACTGTCTGACTTGCTGTCAGATTCACTAAACTTAATTTCTACTTCGTCTTCACTTTCCATTTTGGAATAACAATCACTACTTTGGAAACAGTATTTTATAAATAAAACTAAAACACTGTACTACTGTCTGCGAATGAACAAATTTTAGTTACTAAAAATGTTTTAAAAGTGAGAGAAAATTCATTGTAATAAGAGTATACACACAGTTTGGCCACGAAAACTACCGACAATATTACACAGTATTTAAAAACAAAATAAATCACTTATTGGCTTTGTAGCAAAAATGTAGCTGAAATCCCGCCAAAACTATTCTTCAAAACTCCTATCTATCAAAGATATCTACAGTCACACTTGCAGATGCTTGTTAAATAAACTGTGGTGAAGTTTGATTCAACTGCTCTCTAGTGGCAAAAGAAGAATTATACTTTCATGTAGACACGTGCGAATGTGAAATAATATTTTCCTGCCATTTAGCGGTGCCAGAATAATTATACTGTAATGTAGAGATGCGCGACTGTGAAATAATAACTTTACTGGCATCTAGCGGTGCAGCTGTCACGGGTACAGAAATAAACACTAGTGGTGGAATAATGACTTCAACTTTCATGCAATGTTCTTGTCAATTACATGGAAAATCTGCTGCCATCGAAGGGGATACATGTGAACTATGGTTATAGCTAAACTTGCATTTATCTGCTCTCTAGCGACGTACATGGAATTTATAAGCACCCAGCAAATATATTCGAGGTTTATAATATTTTACTGGGTTTTAGTAAAAGGACTGAATATTTTCGGGTTTTTAATATTCTGACAAAACTAAATTTTCGAACATACTCAGGTTTTTAAGCTAAGGGTTTAAGTAACTCAATACTACTAAGCACATCCCTAATCTTGTACTAAATGTGGTTTTAGATCATTTCCTAAATGTAATGTCACAATGCAACAGCATTAAATGTCCACAATTTGCTAGGTACTTATCTGGTAACTTATTACTTGAAATTGAGTAACTGCCCAGTCCATCCTACTCTCTTACTTATTTCCCAAACCCTTCCTAAACTTCCAACCTCCGTCACAGTTACCAACTACTCCGTCAGTAAATTCCATTCCCTCAACCACCTACAAAGCTCAGCCTGCCACCCTGTGCCATTCTCTTACAGACTTTGCCTTAGTTATTTAATTAAGAGGGTAGAAGTAGCATTAAAATTTCTGAAGCAAGACTTGTTTGGATCCTATATAAGTGAGTGGGAAGACTTTTTTCTTCTGCAATCAATTTCCAAAAGCTTTACTGAAAACACAGACGTAAAAAAGATTTTCAGTTAGAAAACAAATGTGAGAGGGGCTGCAGATGGGAATCGGTGACTTTCATTCTTAAACAAGGACATCAAAGAGAAAGGAGCAACAATATGAAATACAAACCATTTTGCAGCATAAAATCTAATACCTTATCATTTCTTTGTAATGGGCCTAATATGTAGTGCTTTTTGAATACCAACTAATTTCTGTAGGCACATGGCACAAATTTGTATTTGTAGTAAAAAAAAAAATATTGTAATGTTTCAAGCATTGTTCACATTATTACCATGCGTCCATATTTAGACATTCTTGTCTTCTGCGACATGTGCTTACCTACAGATCACAGCTCAATTACGAAAACTGCTTGACTGCCATATGATTTGCAGTGAGTCAAGCTGTTTGCAGAACAAGCAAGTGTTTTGGTTTTGTTGCAGCTCTAAAGGCTACACTGAACTTCCATATGTTTTTTATTAATTTATAATATAAAATTTGTACATAGAAAAAGGTATTACAAATAATAGTTCTTGGTCTCCTTTGAGCACTGCTCCAGTTGGAGATCTTTTGCAAAAACGTTACATAATCGCTGGCAGTTAAAAAACATGAGAATTGTGATAAGAATAACAAATACAATGTATTTACAAACAGATACAATGTATTTACAACAAATACAATTTTCTTATAAGGACAAAATATATACAGTGTCTGAATTATACAAAAAATATTATATATGTGCATTTGTAAAACTGGTAGTGATTATCCTAGAAATATGAAAATTATGCAAAAAAAAAAAACAATAAAGCACATGCGAGGACAAAAGATGCAGAGTCAAAATATGTAACTATATATGTAGTCATAGCGTATGTAACGTGGGTACATTGTTGCAGAGTTTTATAAAAACATGAAAATTATGAAAGAACAAGAACAAAGAGACAGAGTCAAAATATGTAAATATAGGGGAGCTCCTTGTACCTTGGGACACTTTTGACACATTTGCAAAAAAAAAAATATTTGTTTTTGCCCAATTCATTCTTACTGCAAGCCAAATACAATAATGTCCTTAAGTTACTTACGAAACACGTTAAAGATAGTCTAGCTAATTTTGATATGTTGCAATAATTAATCAAACAGTAACATGCAACGTGTACCAAGGTACAGTGCATGCTTGTACCTTGAGACATAATATATTGTACCTTGGGACAGTGTAGAAAACCCTTAAAAATACATGTCAAAGGACAATACAAATTAATTAATCAATGACAAAACTGAACACCATGTTATAATAATATAGCCAAATGCAATATAATGTCTCATAAACTATATACTTGTACTACATGTTCATAAATAAAGATTTAAAAGAAAATTTCTACGTTATAAATGAAAATACTAAATAAAGAAAACAATTTTTAAATGTCAAATTGTTAAAAAATCAACATATTCCTAAGGAACCTTTCACTGCAAGTTAAATTTTTCAAGACAGACTGGGAGACATTTGTGACTGCCTTCTTGCTGTTCCACCAACAATAGCGGGTTGTGGAGGTTTCAAAATAATGTCACATCTAGAAGTTATGTAAATGTTGCAGTCATCAACATAAACAAATTTCATATTAGAACCTTTAAGTCGTTTTAGATATTTAACATTGAATTCATCCTCTTCACCAGTCCCAACAATGTTAACAACATTGTGTGGAATCATTTTTTTGCCACTTAGTTTAATAACACATAAGTCACCAACTGCAATGTTTTCCAAATCATATAGTTCGTCAGTGTCGGACTGTGCACAGATATTGATGTCATCCACTGAAAATCCAAAGGAAAGGACATCATCATCATCTGATTCATCACTAGTAGTTTCTGGGAGTTTTCTCTTAAATGCTTTCTTGTTTACAACAGCAGCTATTTTGGCCCCTGATTTTTTCTTTAACATTTTTGTTTTCCTTACAGCATGGTCATCTTCTAATGCCATCTTTTCTGGAGTGTCAGTTAATATCCGACATCTTCCTGGCTTTCTGCCCCCCTTTCTTCCTGTTCGAGATGGAGCTTTCGGAAATGGGCGAATTTGTTCTGGAGTACGATGAATGCCTGAAAACGAGCCCTGATCGTCTGGAATACCTAATATCTCCTTTGACAATGCACCAAATGAAGACATAGTTCCATTAGCAGGATACATAATCTTACCAACAGTATCAGGTGTCTCAACTGTGTCATCAGTAGTCATACCAGCAGGATGAGTTTTGTCACCAGTGGTATCAGTGATCATAACTGCAGGATGAGATATTTCATTAGCTGTGCGAGTAGTCTTATCAGTAGGATCATGAGACTCAGCTGACATGGCAGGGGTCTCATCAGCAGGAATTGTAGCCTTTGATGAATGTTGTAGAGGTCTGTTGCTTACTTCTGCTGACAAAAATTCATCATCGCTGAATATTTCCGAGTTCAGGGGCCAAATTCCTGAAACACGGAAACCTGATGAGATGTTTGCAGGAGTAAACGCCAAAGGGAAAGCTTTTCCTACGAGCTCCGCAACGTCATACAATGAAACAGGTTTTCCTGGATTCATAAGCATCCATTCTGTGCAAGCACGATTGTAGTATTTTTTGAACGGCCCAAATACTGAACGGTCCAGTGGCTGCAACTTATGGCTAGTGTGCGGTGGAAAGGTAAGCATTACAATACCGTTCTCCTTAAGACAGTTGCACAGCTTGAAGGGAAATGTGGCTCTCGTTGTTATCAAGAATCAGAAGAACTTCGTTTCCTTTAGATGATTTCACTATAGATAGGAAATGGTTCAAAAACTGCATAAATATTTCACTGTTTGACCATCCACTTGGATTCGCAGCTCCAATTGTCCCTGGTGGAGAGTTCTTTAACATGTGCTCTTTAAAATGCACACGTGGGAACACAAGAAGTGGTGGAATAGCTGATGAACCACTTGCATTTACACATGCAATTATTGTTATATTAGCTCCTCGCTCTGCAGATGTTGCACTACCAACTTGCTTTGACCCCCTTTCTGCTAGAACACGGATAGGCACGTGGACAGTAGGACTATTAGTTTCATCTACATTCCAAATGGAATTTGGGGAAAATATCCACTTTTCCTGCACCTCCATCAGCTTACTGAAAAATAGATTAACATTGTGGCGATTGAAGCTAGTCATACGAGACAAACTTGTTGATTGTGGCTTATGTAGAGAAAGCTTGACCTTGTATTTATTGACGAATGTAGCATACCATTGTTTCCCTGCCATTTTTGTAGTATCCCAAGAAGGTGGATGTTGTTTACCATTTGCCACAGCATATTCGTAAGCAAGTTTTTTTACTTCTACAGTAGAAAGTCCATAATGCCATTTTGATGTAGTAACTAAATAATTAAAAAGAATATGCTCCTCATTTTGAGTAAAAACCTGCTTTACTGCATTTGAAGCAGTGTACTCAAATTCCTGTTTTCCTTATTCTTTGTGGCTTTTCAGGTGACGAGAAAGGGAAGATTTGGTGACACCAAAATTCTCAGCTGCTTTTCTTATGCTCATTTCTGATTAAATGACAGCCTTTGCTGCTGCTTCTATATCTCCTGGTACAATTTTCTTCCTCTTTGTTTCCTGTTTTACTTCTTCCCATCATGAACTATCACCATACACATTTTTCTGAAACGAAAACCCTTATTTCAAAAATTTTAATTACATACCTTGAACCTGAGGACATAACATGTACCTTGGGACATGTCCCAAGGTACAAGAATTACAAACAATTGTAGAAAGCTTAAAATATTTTTCTTAACCTACAAATGCAGATATGTAAGTATTGTTTTTAATTCATAAAATAAAGCAAAATGTTTTACCATAAAGTTGGTTGATGTCAATAAATAACTTCTTGCAAAAAAATACAACTAAATGCACTGAAAAAGTTTACTTTCACTCCCAAAAACAGAAAACAAACTGCACAAACTTAACATTCCCTCCAATTTCAGTGGAACATCTGTTAATGCAAGTTAATTGTTACTGATTTGACTAGAAATATGAAAATTGTGACAGAGCTATAAGGGGGGAAAAGTCTGTGGTATTCTTATTGCCCTGGACTAACAAAGAAAATATGACAGTACATAATTTACATTTGTGATTTACTTTACAACTGGATTAGACATTGTCCTACAATACAGTGACGCTACAAATTTCTTCTCACTGGTAAAACTTGGAAATGGGGTGGGTAATTAGCGTTATGACCAGTATTGACTGTAAATATTTGTAACTGAAAGTCTATCAATTTGTGATTGTTGGGTATAACACCTGCTGTTAACACCCGTGAGCATCTGGTTTTTTTTACAGTGTTTGTTAAAAATATTAAATGTTTTAATCACATTTAACAAGAAATATGCACTTTTAGGCAACAAAAAATAGTCATTACAAAAATTTTTATTTCTTATCAATTTTAATTTATTTTTGAACTGATATACAAGCTGAGATATATCTCTGACAAATGTCTGCTGAATATTAGTATTCCTACATAGGCTATAATAAATTTACTGGGTCTCAAATTTGATAGAAAACTTATTACACATTTATTTTAAAAAGTTATGTGACAGTGTATGATAAAACAATACGTAGTTTTTTTACCCTCGTAAAACCTCATAGCTCATGAACAATTGTAATAAAAGACTGATACTTGCAACAGCACAGCCCAAAGAAATTGAAGGAATTGGCATATGAAAGTAGTAGCTATCAGCACTCGTTAACAAGAAGTAAACCTTACACAAGCCAAGAACTCAAGTGGCATCAATTTCACAATATCTCAATTGAAAATCAGATTTTTGGACAGCTGAATACTTTTTTTTTGGAAATATGTATCACAGATTTTAACAAGTAGGCCTACTAAATTGTAACTTGATGTAAGTTTGGCTACATTTTTGTACCATCACAAACAATTTTGATCACACTTGCTATACAAATGCATGGAACAATACTCGCACAATATACTGTATGTTAACAAACGTCTTGCATCCCCATCCACGTCTACGACAAGTCCATGCTAAAGTGCAGTCATTAAGCAATACATTAATGGGACTAAACATTTTTAAGATAATAAATGGAAGTAATTCCTCACTCAAATATTACCAGCAGTTGTAGTTATTAATTTTTTCCCTGAAACAAATTTGTTATCAACCAACTTCTTATTTTACAAGAAAACTGGCAAGACCACCAGAACACATTGTGCTGTGAGCAATGTGAATGTAGGTTACTCTGAAATAAAAGCTGCAGTTGTTTCAAATGTTTTAATTTTACGTTGACATTTACAATAATATTAACTTTTCAAACCAGATACACAGACATACTGCATAAATATATAAACCAAATTCTGTCTATGTAGAACGAGAAACCTGCAATGTTAAAATAGCACATCCAGATATCTTTATAAAAACATTTGGAGTGAACATTATGTAGTTATTTTATGAATGTTATCTTTCAGTTCTACTGCCATGCACGACATCACTTTGAGACACCTCAGCTATATGTATGCAGTCACCATGCCAAGGTCAGAAGTTGATGATGGAAACACTGTTGGCTAGCTGTCTGTCATACAAGATGCAGACAACTTGTGTCACAACTGCCTTACTTTCTTGGTCCAAGAGCTTAAACTGCTGGAAACAGGGAGAAAAAATATAAATAAATAAATCTTGGAAATTACAAAGTCCATTCAAGTAAACAATCTAAACTCATAACTGGCAGCATGCAATCAATTCTGAAAACAATGAGAACAGGAAAAGTAAGTAAATAACAATACACTCAACACTATTGGGTACAGTACTGGTACTGGAAACAATGTTTAAAAAAAAAAACTATTTATTTCCTATCTAACAACAGTCTGAAGGTCGAGAGGGTTTCGAGGAGAGCAGAAGGGGCGAGGAGACAGTTCATGCTGGTGAAAATGGTGAAGGAGAGGAGTATGTTATGGGAGACTTTGGTATAGTAACTGAGATTAATGCTGTACGGTTCAAGATGGCATTACAGAGGTTGGGAACATGAGACGAAGCTAGAGAGACTGGCCACTAGGCATCAGTCCAACTGCAGGTTGAATGTTATTCTGATCAACTTCAACTTGACAGTCAATTATAATTATGTAACGTGTAACTCTTATGATATATTGAACAGAGATAAACAGACAAACGTACATATTAAAATGACATAACTAGTGTAGAGAGAACTATAAATAAACATTATTTAGACAATAAAAACAAACAATAATATAGGCCTACACAATATTTATCATGATTGGTTAAAATAAATATGTACAGTACAAAGTTTCTGTACACCCTTATAAATTTTTGTGTCGATTATTCCTTTTTGGCTGGTGTTTCACTACATTGCTGTATGATAATTTAATAGATTGTTAGACCTATTTGTTACTTATATCCATCTACTCTATCAATCTACATTTTCGTAATTGCATTATTATCATAAATATGGTACGAATGACATTTTGCTAACATACTATAGACTGTTCAGGTTAAACTGAGCACTGCTTATAATTTTCTGTGAGCCATTGTGCCTCCATCTTTACTATTTTCAATATAAAAACTTCTCAATTAAAAACTAGTGTAATTTTCCACAACTCTCAAAACTGTACTTCAGTATTTTTAATAAATACATTATTTTCATAATTATAATTGTTGGCCAGTGCTCACTTTAAAGTGAATGACCTATATATAGTTATAACAATATAATAAAATATTGTTCATTACACTCGCAGTTGGACTAATGCCTGGTGGCAAGCAGACTCCTACCCATCCCCAGAGCACCGATTCGCCAGTCCCTTCCTAAACCTTCCAACCCCCCTCAGAGCATTCCACTCCCTCACCATACTCACAAGCATTCTGTTGTCCTTCACACCCACTGAACTTTCTTACTGTTGTTTCCTTTAAAAGTTTCCTTAGCTTGTGGGCCAAACCACCACATCCCCCCTCCCCGTTCATCACCTAATACAACCTGACCAGTCAATTCTCTTTCTTTCCTTCAATGGTTTCTATCCCAATTCCTTCATCATCAAGCTAGGCCTTAAGTTCCTTTCCTACTTACGAGCCCTCCCCTACATTTTTTGTTTATTCATCACCCACCTCGCTGCCCTACTCTGAACCTCCAACTCCACGTACAGATCTCACTCCGCGGCAGCATATTCCAATACTTGACAAACCATAGTGCAATATGTCTTTCCCTTCACTTCGCCACTAACTCCCTACAACGCCCTCCTGAGCAGTCCTAAAGCCCTTCTTCCCTTCTTAACTACTCTGTGCACCTACTTTGTCCACCTTAGTCCTGTATCACAACCCTTAGATACTAATATTCTGTGGCTTCCTCTATCTCCTAGCCATTCCATCTGTTTGCCTCTCTACTCACTTTTATTACTTGATAAAATTTACAACTTCACTTTTGCATTGATTAGCCCTGGGTAATCACAGAAAATTGTAATTATTTACTTCAATGTTTACAAAAAATCCATTGCCTTTGAAGGCCATGCTAACACCAACCGAATACATTAAGGCTTGCTTTAGTTAACAGGGTAACTTTTGTGACTGTAGATAAGGACCAAATAATTTTAACTCTTTTCCCTCTTATTCCATAATGTTCCAATTTATTCAATAATAGCTTATGATTGATAAGGTCAAATGCCAAACAATCAAAGAGGGTCTAAAATTAAGGTCTCTATGTAAGCTGTGCAAAATAAGCTAACATTCTCTAACTTATGTGCATAACTTTTTTTTTTCCAATGTAAGGAATCTGAAACCTACTGATCATTGTAAATAAATCACAAAAAATTTACTACTGAAGTAGTGTGGGATTTCTAGCATTTAAACACAAATTTTAGTAATACCATTGGCACAAACATGGTGATACATGTCTAGCATAGGATATTAACAAGCAGGCTGTATATGACCTACTATAATTTTTGTGATTATTTGTTTTAATATTTGACATTATTGCAAGTAATTGTAAAAGAGCATAACGTAATTTATTGGTACCTACTAAATGTATTAACATAGTGGTCTGTGTAAACCATAGTAGATTTAAACAAACCCTAGCCTACGTCCAGAGAATTGAACTCACATTCTAATACTGGCTCTACAGGGAAAATAACAATATAAAAATTAACGTAGATATAATTATGACTGTTTCCCTAGATTCCAGCACAATCAACTTGGCAGGAAGTAAACATATGGTAGTATCTCAGGTTATGTAAGTTGTCAGCTACACTTACCTCGTAAAAGTGAGCAGGAAATGCTGAAAAGACTGAAGGCATTCTTATTTGCTCTTATCCTAGTACAATTCACCAATGTATAGTCAATTTCTTCATCTCGAAAGTAACCGAGCACACAACAGTACATGCCAAAATTCTCGCAGAAGTTTTCTAGTCCAAGTCTGACATCTTTCTTCGTCCTTTGACAATCTGAACAATAAAGTACGCACGTATTAAAAGGATAATACTAACAGCTATTTAATACAATAAACAAACAAAACAGCAAGTATATTTACCTTTGGAGAGTCACGACCCACTCATTTTCAAATAAATTAGTGCAACTGTAGGCGTTACAACTAACAACCATCGTGTGATATGAAATTTAAACACACCTACAGATGCTGTACTTGACTTTAAACATCACTAACAACACACTACACCGATCATTTATATGAAACTGGTCATCTACAACAAATCAAAACATTGGATCCAAGCCTGTTCTTGCCAACCAATGATGGCGGCCTAGCAGCAGTGTTGCCGGATTTTTAAATAAGGTTTCCGTACCAGCTGCATGAAATTTCCGTATTTTTGAATCCAGTTCCATATACCTTCAATTGTTTTTTTTTGTTAACTATACACATTTTTTAACCTGGGGCCTATTTCATAAAACTTACAGGTCCTGTATTAGAAGTAAACTTCCTATATTACAGTTTAAATTTACAGGACTGTGTTTCAAGAAATATTACAGCTGTAAAATAAGTTACAGGAGATTTGCCTGTATTACAGGTAAATATTATAAGACTTTAAAAGCACTGGGTTTCATAAAGAGCAGCACTTGTAATACAAGTCT
>PNEQ01112211.1:0-21905 GCA_003012365.1 Medauroidea extradentata
TTTCTTATGTCATGTTGTCTGTAAGATCTTCATAGTTTTAAGAAAATTATATTGAAGCGTCTATTTTTTATGCTAGTTTCAAAATTGAGACGTCTTGAAAAATAGATTGAATTTTTATTTGGAGATACAGGAAAATGTACTGGAATTTTTTTGTTGTGTACTGGAAAATAATTTGTAAATATTAGTGGACACCATGGATAAACATTTTTTATTTCACGTGCATTAATACCTGTAAACATCTGCATATCATTACTACATAATTTCCAAAATTAGCATTGCCAAAAGTGGAGTGTGCAGCTGAGCGCGCCTAGCACACTGCGAGTCGGTACCGGCAGTAGAAGATGTAGCAAGCCGGCAACACAGCAACAGGTGTGTCTGAAATGCTGTCACACGGCACGCAGGCAAGCAGATGGCATATGTCTAGCAGCGTGCTACCGTGACAGAGGCGTGGAGTCAAGTATTTTGAATAAATAGATACACTTGACGGGATGTATGACCTTTCTTTGGCTCAAAATTAAGCAAAAATGTCGCCGGCAATATAGATTCTTGCGCCAGCAACGACCGTTTTCGGAAGTTAATTTGCAAGAATACCGCAACAAAGTTTATTGAAATAGTAATATTTTTCAGTAGAGTGAAGTATCTTGAATAAGTAGGTAACACTGTAAGCAGATATGTGACCTTTCTTTGTCTCAAAATGAAGCATAAACGGCGCCGACAATATAGATTCTTGCGCCCGCAACGACCGTTTTCGGATGTTATTTGCAAGAAAGATTATTGAAATAGTAATATTTTTTAAATAGAATGACGTATTTTGAATAAATGATACTCTGGGCGTGCCGCAATGTTGTTGACTGAAATAGTAAGTGACAACTATGGCTTTTCTTCGACAAATCAGGCACAAACTTTGCCGACAACGGTAATTCTAGTTGGCACAACATACGTTTCGACAAAGCTGTTAGCCTCCTGGGACCTTGTCTTGGTAGCGAGAGATCACACACACGTGTACGAAAAATTTGTGTGCGCAAGGACCTATCTGGAAACGGGTTAGCTCAAAAATAACATAAACGATGCATCTGCTGCGTCACTTGTGCCACTTTTGACCACTACGTAGTCACAGCTCCTGACGCTCGCTCGCTCAGTAGATGGGACGTGATGATAACACTACTCTCTTTGTTTCGTTGTTCTTTCGCTTTCTAGCTCGGCTGGCTGTGTGAAAATAATCTGCTTGTATAATGATTATACTCTGTGCGCGAGTTATTTACTCACTTCACCAATGTGCAAGGAGAGGGATTTGGTACTCAGTTTCAATTTGTTCATCAACAATAAACAATTACAAACATCAAGTTGTTGGTCATTGTTAATAAGCTTGGATAACTCACTCGCTTAACAACTTTAAATCTACACAATGCTGTTTCATATTTTCTTTTCACTGACGTATTCAAGTGTATCCGCAGCTGTTATTTACGGTCGAGCCGATTGCGTGTGCGTGCGTGTATGTGGGCGCGAGCGCACGTGAGGGCTAGTGACACATCAGACGCGCTGTTGTCAAGTGTCTTACTGCTATACGCCACGCACATCTTAGACACGCACACGACGTTTGGTAGCGTCAATTGTGAACTGCTTTCACTTGTTAAAAGAATAATGATTTATAAACATTACTGTGTATACATCATTAAATGACGTTACGGTAATTTTATTATATTTAATAGCATTTTGTTAACAAAATGGAAAATGTAATAAAGCTTAAATAAACACGACATATAATCGTAATATTACAGGCACACAAACAGACTGAAAAAGAGGTGAGCGAACGGTCTTTTTGGAATGGTTGGCCGGGTGGAGGGAAAGTGGCGGGCAGGTCGCTGACGGCCGAGGGTTGGGAAGGGGCATTCGGGCCGGCCGGCTGGCCATCGCGTCGTGCGGAAGGAAAGGGCAGTAACATACATTTTTAGAACAAACATGCCGTGTGCGGCAGTACAGTTTTAATGAAATAACTGCAAAAATTGGCGGCCATAATAAATGCAACGCCTTTTCTATTTTTTTCAAATAAAAATTTTTTTTATCAATTTTTTTTTCTTCGATTTTTCATGGTTCCTGTAAAAAGAGTTATCTATTTAATTAAGATAGAAACAGTACCCATTTTCTTAAGATGCTAATTTACTTGTATTTGCATTGTATTGGCGTTTAGGCACCGTATCGGCCGATCCACATTAGCAGCATCGGCAGATCGGTGTATCGGTAAAATTTGTAGATTGCCACAGCTCTAATAATAATGCATATTTTTCTCACACTTTTTTATAAATGTTCAGAAATTGTGTTTGCTTTGTTTGTGACTGATGATTTATAGCAGAATTGTAATTCTATTAGTGTTTGTGTGCAAATAGGAAAAAATGAGTAAAACAAGTACTTATGGCAAAACATTATCTACAATTTAGATGTACTATTAACAGTAACCCTCAATAACTCGGACTAAAAGAGTGAAGAAGCTGTCATAGATACAATTTGTCCGTGTTATATTGGAGCATCTGTGGTGGAGTGGTAATCAGTCATTAATCTCAAGAAACATGAAGATATCTGTATATTATCATTTCTACAATCAAGAGAGGGGGGATGAGTGGGGAAATTGTCACTAATGTGAGACCCATAAAAGAACGACAAACAATTAGGGCAAGCAGATTCTTACATTTTTTATTCATTTTTTTGGCTTTGTATGCTACTACCTGCTGGTTCTTTTTTTATCTCTCTGCTAGAAGATGTGGGTTTTTAGACCTTCATACTTTCTTACATATTGGCTGTGCTGTCATAGCTCTGACCTCATCAATCCTGGATATGAATGATGTCTTTACGTGCACTTTACATTTAAAATACCTTTTACAGCAAGCATCAAGATTGTAATGGGAACTTTTGAGAAGCCTATTCATTTTTAACTATAATTCTCATTTAACTTTATTTTTATTTAAGAGCGAGGCCCTCTAGAAAGTAAGGTCCGAAGAAAATGCTTCTCTTGTTGCTCTCCTCTCCACACCATTTGACAAAACCCTGGTGTTTCCCGTATTTTTAATTTCTGGCACAATTTGTTTTCCATTCCTTAATTCAATACACAAAACAAAATAAATTTCCGTTGAGCTGCCATTGTGACCCCTTGTTATTATCAATTTCACGAGCACCAAACTGAAATGTTTATGATGCATGTGTAGGCCTGGCTCGCGTGGCGAAGAGGGAGGAAAGATAATGAAATGAGGTTGGCCTGCTGCGTTGCATCTCTACTCACACGCCTTACTATCAACACAACAACACAGAACTTGCCAGATATTTTACTGTGGGATACATAAATGCCTAACTAGCAATGAACAACTACATTGTAAAGTTTAATACTGTAAAAAATAGATGCAAATTAGGCAGCCACAATTTTTTTTTTTTTTTTTTTTTTAAATTTTGTCAGTTATCTGAAGTCTGGGACATTGATGTCAAGTTATTGAGGGTTCATGTACTAGCTTATAAATGTTGAGTACTGTTTTCTGCTGCTTATGCAAAAACACTGAATGTACAAGTTTTGAGTTAATACGGTATGTGAAAGTACAAGTCAATTGGAAAAAGTCTTACTCTGTTGTATTCAATTATAATAAACATTAGCGTATGTTTAAAAAATGTATCTATAATTTCCTGATGCAAAACTAAATTGTTTCAAATAATTTTTTTTTGTATTTACTGTAGTTAATGTATGAGAGAAATTTCTGTACTGTTTTTTTTCTTTCATTACATTAAATGTTGATATTTATCAATATTACCATGTATGTAAAAATATAAAAAATTTCAAGAATTTGAAAAACCAATAAACATACTTTATTACATTAAATGTTGATATTTATCAATATTACCATGTATGTAAAAATATAAAAAATTTCAAGAATTTGAAAAACCAATAAACATACTTTGTTTGTGGATAAAAATGGGATCCTCAAAAATTAAGAGAATAATATGTTAGTGTATCTGTATGTCTTCAGCGCAGATCGTAAAATTTCCAAGCATACTGTTACTCATTTTAAATTATTCGTTGGTATGCTTTTTAAAATTGTATCATTAAGACTCGCCATTTTATTTTGTTAATGCTGTTCTGCATGGTGATTGTAAAAATTATGGCTGGTATTTTGACAGGTTTGGGAGAATGTCCCTGCCATGCCCACTGTAATAGAGCACACAGAAGATGGGAGTGTGTCCACTTCATCATCATTCACGCCTGGTTTTGGTAACCCAGTTGATTCGGGGCTGGATCCTTCTTCATTTGTGAAGGGTGTGGATGGTCCAGGGGATGACAACTCACAAGAAGTAGTATACAGCACAGGGCCTTCTAACAATTATTCTGCCAGTAAAGCAGACCCTACTTCTACATCCAGCAATGTATGCAAGGTAATGTTAGCTAGTATTTGTATCATATCATATTTGCCCATGTACCCCATGCACCTTTTTCCAAAATTTGGATCACTAAAATGGGGGTGTGCTGCCTACATGGATAATTTGTATTTGAAATCCAGGATCTACGTGGGTAGGTAACGGGCATGTGCGGAGACTTGACAGCAGCGTGGGTTGCTAAGCACACACACACACACACACACACACAAAGGCATGCAGGCAGAGGAATGCTGGTGGTGTGATCGATAACTAGTCATGTGTTTTGGCAGCATTGTTCTTGATGCATAGCTGATTGTGTGTTTTCATAGTGACTACATACAGTAGTATCTTAGTAGTTCTTTGAGTAATCAAAATGTCAAAACAACGTTTGCTTTCATTTACAGCGAGTGAGAAGCTAAAAGTTATTAAGGAAGCAGAATATGTAGGAAATTGCGCAGTACGTCGTAAGTACATCACAGCGTCGTGTGTTGGAGATTGGCTCTGTATGAAAAACCCGTTACAGGATACAGTAGCTTTGCCAAAGTCATGACAAACATTTTGGTCTACTTAGGCCTAACAGCTGAAAATTATGTTTCCCCACGTTTTGGCCATTTTAATTCGTGTTCCCACTTTTTGCGACATCAGTAAGGATTCACAATATTTTCAATTTCTTTACTTAACGAAAATAAGAATTATTAACTTCCCCGCAGCAAAATTTTATGCAAATATATGGCGTTGCGTTAAAAATAAACAGAGTTAAACACCTTGTCATAGATGTATGCATGGTAACTATGTAGACATCAAACTTTCGCTGACGTGATCACTATCTTACTATGTCGACGTGACCATCACTGCCACCATCTTGTGTATATCGAGATGTTCCGTTAGCGCAAAGATGTTAGAAGAGTGCGTTAGCCTGTATCGCTGCGCTGCGCTTCGACAATGAGTATCTGCGCGAGTGTATCTATGGCCATTAATATGTAAATATTTACGTTGAATATATACAAGAATAATATCAGTTCTTTCCCGAATATTTATTTTAACCTTTAAACATCCGCAATACAGGAAAATCGGGTAAATTTCATTATGCTTGTGAGTAGAAATGGCCTTGTTACCTGCTCAGATTATATTAAGAAATTGTTTAAAATTCACTATTCAAAACTCTTTGAATACTTCGAAATTTGGGAATCTGGTATTCGTTTTTCGAATACAAATAGTTCAGATTTACTATTCGAAAGATATTCGAACTTTCGAATATTCACACACCCCTAGTGTCCATTACCTTTCAGAGTGGCGGTAATAAATAACACGTGATATAACATTTGGAACATCATACATTTTGTACATTCACTACTGCTAAGACACACATTAAAACAACCTTTAGCTAATTTAAGCTGCAAATTTTCTTGCCCGCGACTCCCATATTCTACATCATTAAGTTTGAGTTCTTCCATAACTTATTGATAAAACGGTGAGTGGGGTACATGGGCGAATACAGTACATTAAATTCTTCTGGAACTACGAAATAGGGGGCAGAGATTTATTGACAGTCTTAACCTTAGATTGCAGTTTCGAGCTTGTGGGGCACACTGTTGCCAGATTGTAGCTGCATTACGAATCCGGGAAATGTACTACGTCACAATTTTTATATTAGAATATTATGTTTAAAATTTTTTTATATAATATTACTGTAATTGGTACAAGATTATGTTTCAAAATATGTACCGTATTTACTTGTATCATATAGATCACCATCAAAATACAATACATATTTGGTTACAGAACTGATAATACAGGAAAACAAAAGCTGCAGGCAGCTATTAGGAAATATTTAACTGCTGGGCCCAGCGTTTATACATGAGCAGTCTTAAATGACTCTGCAGAGTCAGAGTCCCTCTTTGAAACCGTGAAGTGTAGAATAAGATCAGATACAAAACAAAAATAAATTGATGTGATAATCACTTTGATTTTGATTAGAACCGACGCACTTCTGCACTGCACACGCTGTAAAAGGGGCAGCCCTAACAGCCTAGACTGGGTAGTCAGCTATACCTACACACATTTCTTCTTGAATGACTTGGTGGCGCATCCTACCCTATCCTTGATATAATAGGCCTCACTAAGCTGGAGGCTTGTGGTCTAGCTTAGTTGGGTGCTGTTTAAATACAGACATGTTAAGCACAGAACAAAATGCAAGCAAAAAAAATTGAGTTATACACAATTAAAATAAATGCGTAAGAGGAAGATAAAAAAAAACTAGGGCACCAAAAAGGCCAGGTACTTTACAACCCCCCAGTGAAATTTATTAAAACGAAGCTTAATGGATTTCACTCCCTTTTGAATAACACAGCGCTGGCAATGCACCCAACTAAGGTAAGCTCACATGGAATGACTCACCTTGTCCTGTTAGGGTCTGTTTCTAGGTGAGTGGATAGTGAAGACGCAGAGTACGCTATGAAAATTACTACCACTAAAACTCACTTAAGTTACTTCAATAAAACATACAAACCAATTGTTAGGCAAAAAAGAATATCGACATAAGTGGCCAATCAGCCTATTACAGTACCATCCTCTGGTATTTCCCGCTGTCTCTCAGCTTAACCAGACCCGGAACTGGTGTACAGCTACTTGCCAAAAATAAAATAAGAACAACGCTATATTGCAGTCACATCACTATGGCTACACACATGTATGACCAGAATCACTACCCAAAAAAAAAATTCATTATTAGTATTACCTATAACTGCGCTGATGACAGCAAATGAATGGTAAACCTACTTATCCTATTACTCTTCAGCAATTCATCAATTACTCCAAAATAATTATACATCAGAAAAATTGCAAACCTATACTACCAACACAAAACTAGAATTTAAAGATAACAGTTACAATGGAACACGATACTCATAATATGCTACTACGTCAGCACGTGGTTAAACTCTAGTGGCTTGAATCAATAAAAGCAAAACAAATACAACCCACTCAAAACAAAACAAAAAAAATCAGCAACTGCTTTAAAGATACAGGAAAATTTTACCATTACAGTAAACCCTCGTTTTACCGGACTATTTGGGGGGAGGTGTGGTCCGGTAAATCGTGAAGTACCAAAATTGGCACACGGAAATAGACAAGCCGATAGATCTATAGCATTGTGATAAGCACAGTAACGCAACGTGTTTGTTGTGGTCAAATCGCTGGAAGACGGCGAGGGGGAAGGTTTGTGCTGACTGGTGGGAGTAGAAAGATAAGCAAGTGCCTTTGTCCCTTCATTGAGATAACCTTGGGCGGGGGGGGAGAGTAGAAGGGGAGGGACAGGAGGCGGCTTGCTATCAGCTTGGTTTCATGTTACGTTGCGTGGTAACGTGTGACCCGTGAACTTGAGCTTCTGCTTTGCATTTCACAGTAAAGTGTTTATTTACGAAATATATGACAAATAAAAAATGTCCATCTAAACTACCGCTGTTTGCATCACGACGCAGTATCGTATTCCATGTCTGTGAGATAATAATCTAGCCGCCGTCCTTTAGTCTTTCTGAAGGGCAAGGGACGGAAATGCTAAGCGTGAGAAAGGCGTGTGTTGCGCTAGTTTGTCCGCAGCAGATTTAATCTCTCTACACCTCACTTATTTACACCACACGAGCATTGTTGAACATACATTGCCTCGTCGTGTGAAGATGCGGTAGTAAGTTTCACATGTTTCCTGGGTCCAACAGTGCCATATTTTTTTTTTTTTGTTCAACATCATATTTCAACACACAACTACATATTTAACTAGTTTTTTGCTTTACAAATGTCCGACTCGGTTTGTTTCTTGACACCATAATCATCACACAACTTTGCTACCGAAACACCAGCCTTCTAACTTCTATGTTCAAATTTTTTGCTTGATGTCAAAGTTACTCTATTTTCTGTCCTGTTGCAGACTCTATTTCATTTTAAAAAACGCATAATCTTTATCACATACATCAAGTGCGTTAAAAACTCACGTAGATACGACAGTCGTTCTTGTCCGGACATGTCAAAACAATGATGAGAGATTGACTAGCTCTGCTTACCGTCTTACGCGGCTATCTTTGCGCGCGCCTGATGTCGCTCACCAAAAAACAGTAACCAGGTAGGTCTTGCGCTGTTTATCTTACAGTTCCGTAAAAAAATTCAGGTAGACAATCATTCTTGACCGGGCACGGCACATACCCCAAAGCGCGATTAAAAATAGCTCTGCCTACCGTCTTACGCGGCTATCTGTGCGCGCGCCTGGTGTCACTTACCAAAGCACAATAACCAGGTAGGTCTTGTGCTTCATGTGACAAGTAGACCCGACGGTGGAATAATTTTGTATCGCCAGATTTTGTCCGTTAAGTATGAAGTCCGCTGAATGGAGGTCCGATAAAACGAGGGTTTACTGTATTTAGAAACCCTGCTAATCAGTGCCTGGGCGTCAAGTGGTACTGGTATCCTACCCTAGGGGCAAACTCGTCAGTAAACTATAACAAATTAACCTAACAAAACCAAAATACCACCCGACAGCTAAACAAACCGCCCTCCTTCACTTAATGTGGCTGTCACACTCTCTCTCAAAACAGTTACACACAATTGAAACAAAGCATTGACACAAAAAGAAAACCACTATCCCAAGCTTACGACGATTTGAAAGGTTTTAGATGGTACGAGTTATAAGGTGTCTTTCACATCTCCCTCCTGGGTCAAATATCCCAGCTGCCATGAATTAGGACGAGCTTTTTTCAAAATGAAGTATGGACCATCAAAGAGCAAAAACAACTTCTTAGTCTCCTTCTCCAGGAATTAGCTGCGATCCTCAACCCTCAAGAGGACATTGTCTCCCTCCTTAAAACTACAGTGGAACCCCTGAATTACACTTCTCAAGGGACCAGTAAAAATGGTGTAAAATGCAGGAAAGTGTAATCTGAGGGCAGGTTATAATCTAAAATCATTAAATGGGACCAAATACAAACAGTGTAAATGGCAGGAAAGTGTAGAATCAGGGAGTGTAGTTCAAGGATTCCACTGTATTATGGATTACTCCCTGCCTCCTTTTCCTCCTATCTGCTTCAAACCGTAGCTTAACCTTGACTGCTACCGACTTCTCCTGCGTCCTTCCTACTTCCTGGGGGAAGTCAAGGCTAGCAGCAATGCTATCCCTTACTATGCTTCCAGTGACAAGCTCGGAGGGAGAGAAACCAGTTGAACTATGGATGTGTAGGTTAAGGAAATCATTGAGGAGTGGAATAGCATCGGCCCAGCCACGCAATAGATGTGGAGAAGGCGGCCTATCTCCCACATACACCTCTCCACGGGGTTTCCCCGCGGGTGTCTTACAGATGAGTACACTATGGCAATACCCAGCCACAGCAGCTCCAACTTCCACACATCAGCGGTGAACTGGGTGCCGTGGTCACTGAGTATGCGCTCCGGCCTACCATATTTAGGGAAATAGTCTTTCACCGAACGATTAACACAGGCGTTGGCAGTCGCCTTCTTTAGAGCATAGCAGATGACGAACTTCGTGAACACATCCAGGATTACAAAAATATACCTAGTCCCTTCTCTCGAACCAGGCAATGGGCCATACAGATCAACACTGAGTAGAGCCAGAGGTTTCTCGGGGATGATAGCATGCCAGTGTTCTTCCCAGCATCTACTAGGAAATTTTCCCTTCTGGCAAAGTCCACAGCAACAAACTACTTGCTTCACTGACCGCGCGATATTGCTCCAGTGGTAACTTTGGTGTAGCAGCCAAAATGTTTTCTTTTCTCCAAAATGCCCCGTAGATTGGTGGACATGAGAAATCAAATCTCTGACCCAAACCTTGGGCACGCACTCTCAACAGCTCCCAGACTCTAAATTCACCTTTCTGTACAGCACCTCGTTATTTATGCAGTACTACTGGAGAACCTTAGCCGTGGCCGGGTCCGCTAAGTCTCTATACAGATCTTCCAAGATATCAATAATGATGATACAACCCACCTCCTCTCTGACCATCTGCAATGCTTCCAAACTAACGAATCAACTCCTGATCCTGCTCTATACTGATTTTAGCTATAACAGACCCTGCCCTAGGCTTTTCTTCCAAGACAAGATTGGCTGTCCTCCCAGATGACCCTGCTCAACAGATCAGCATCGCTGTTGCTCTTGCCAGTAACATACTTGATCTCTAGGTTATACTCTTGTAAGGCTAAACACCACCTGGTGAGCCTGCTGCCCATCAACCTACACGACCTTAGGAAAGAGAGACTACAGTAGAAACTCATTGCATTGTTTTTGTTTATATCGTTTTCATTTCCATTGTTTTCGTTTCCATCGTTTTCGTTTCCATCGTTTTCGTTTCCATCGTTTTCCCGTATGTATCGTTTTCGTTTCCATCGTTTTCCCGTATCTATCGTTTTCGTTTCCATCGTTTTCCCGTATCTATCGTTTTCGTTTCCATCGTTTTCCCGTATCTATCGTTTATTTTTGTTGGTCCCGAAAAATATTCCTATTAAAACAATGTTTAAGAAGTCCACATCAATCGTTTTCGTGTCTTTTTCCCGCATCCATAGCTCAAAATATCTTGTCCCACAGCCCAAAATTAAGGTGTATCGATAGTTTTTAAAATTAATATCAACATACAGTGTAAATTTTAAAACGAACTGTTCTAGCGATAGCGAACGGTAAAAGACAATCGTGGCAGCCTACAAAGTAAAGATGCCCAGCCAATATTTACGTTTTTCCGCGATTTGCACTTTTTTCTTCAGGTCCCGTTTGTTTGCAAATTAATACACTGTTAAGTGTTCCCGCATATCACATCATCGAAAATTTATTTTTCCCGCTGTGTACGGTTTTCGCCATCCGTAAACAATATAAACACGAGATGTCACAGTCACAAATAACCAAGGAAAGAAGGACATCTAAACTTGTTTGGAAATAGAACACAGAAGAAACATCGCAGCGAAGTTGGTGATCACGTGCAAAGCCACAGGAGAATTACCGTGATTGCGTGTAACGGTTGCACTCACAGCACAATAAATTCAAAATGGCGGCTGGAAGAGAATTGCCGCCACTAGCACTATCAATTGTCTCGGACTCTATAGATCGCTGTTTTTACGTTGAAAACTGGAATCATTTGATCTCTTTACGTGCGTTCGTTTGTCTTTGTTTTTTACTCAATTAATGGAAACTTTAACCTAAAATTTGTGAAGCATATTTGAAAATGTTTCATTATAAACAGACGTGTTTTAAAATCATTTCCATTTTAGTGCAGAATGTTTAGATGGTTGTAAAACGGTAATGTAATTTTACGATTGCACTCGTAAGTATGTAATATTTATGTTTAAAAAGTTTTTAAAAAAATGATAGTAATGCTCCTAATTTCCTGGTTACGTTTTTTTTTTTTCTGCGTAATTTACGTTAGCATAGTAAATAATAACTTGTAGAGAGATTTCTGATGTTTCTCTTCTTGTCAGTCAGCTCAGCATATAAAGTACAACTTTAGATTTCGAGGTTAGATAAAAATAGAAGCAAGTCCACATGCATAGTTGGTCCGCATGCATCATTTTTTTCTTCTGGTCTCTTGAAAAACGATCCATAGAGTTTCTACTGTATGATGATCTGACAAGACGACCCCTTTGTGTCCCAGCACCCTTACTCAGGCCCCACGCTACAGCTTAACATTCTCGTTCGATAACAGTTTAGGACTGCTCATCTTCAACAAGAGACCTGCTTGTGAACGCAATTAGCTTCTCCTCATCCTCCAATCCACACTGAAACAGCTTGGCACCTAGGCCATAGCCTGAGGCGTCAGTATTAAGGTAAAACGTGCTCCCAAAATCTGGATGATACACCATACAGTTTTCTGTGAACAACAATTTAGCTGTCACAAAACTCCTTTGGCATTCTTCACTCCAGGACCAAGCGACACCCTTCTTAAGCAAGTTTAGAAGCGGCGCTACTGTTTCGGAGAACTGCTCAGCGAATCGACGGTAAAAATTACAGATCCCAAGGAAGCTTCGTAGCTCCTTAACGTTGCATGGTACTGGGAAATTGTGGATGAAGGCGACCTTGTCTGGGTCACACCTGATGCCTTCCGAACTCAGGACAAAACCCAGGAACCTGACTTCTTCCCTTAGGAAATTGCACTTACTCAACTTCAGCTTGAGTTTCACCATTCTCAACCTATCAAACAGCCTACTCAGGTAATCCAGGTGCTCGGAGAAAGTTTCACTTACTACCAGCAAATCATCTACATACGCCCTAACAACAGCGCTCACCTCTGGGCTTAGTGAGGCGTCCACTGCACTGCAAAATTCTCTGATGCTATTCGTTAGGCTAAAGGGTAGCACACAGAACTGGTAGCTACAGCCTTGGTATAAGAAAGCGGTGAACCTCCTGTCATCCTTGCGAAGTGGCACCTGCCAGAAACCCTTAGTGAAATCAGCTGTGCTAATGAAGCTAGTTCACCGAAACTCCGAGAATAAGTCGTCGGGCTCGACTGGTGACTCCCTATCGGGCTGAATTCTGGTGTTGATCCTACGAGCATCGAGACACACCCGCACCGTGCCGTCCCTCTTACGAACACAAACAAGCGGATTGACAAACGGACTGTTGAAACATTCAATGATATTTCTCTCCATATCCGAAATCTGTCGGTCTACCTCCTGCCTTCAAGTCCAAGGGATCGGGTAACACTTCTATTTAAATGGAGTATCGTCAGTCACTGGAATACGAGTTTCATACATTGTGGTCAACCCTGGCTCATCAGAGAACACGTCGCTATACTTATCAACCAGCTCACTCAACATTGCCCTCTCCACATTGCTGCCTGTCTCACAACTGCCCATGGCCATATCCAAACTGTCATACCAATCTTCATTATGGCTCATGCCAATGAAGTTCACTGCTGCTTCACTACTGTCAGAAACCCAGGCTAGCATGTTTTCTGCCTTACCCTGTTCTGAGTCATCCACTATATCCAGGCACAGTGATTCTGATGGACCCACGCACGAAGATTGTGTTAACATGGTGACACAGTTACCCCCCAGGCTGACAATATCCTGGACAAAGTTAACCACAACGTTGAACTCTTGCATAAAGTCTACTCCAAGGATGACAGCCCTGGTCAACTGAAGTATGATGAGACAAACAGCAGTATACTCTACTTCATTGAAAACTATCCTTAGGAACACCTGTCTATCCACTTTCTTACTCTTACCCTTGGTGGCCCCTATAATAGTCATTTGTGGTACTGGCAGCAAAGGGAAAACCACACCTTCCCTATTTAAATTCTCAAGAAACTGCTGCGATACGCCAGAAATTTCTGAACCGGTGTCAAACAACACTGCAACTTCCCTGCCACCAATAACGCCAGGTAGGTCAGGCACGACACTAATATTCACCCTTGGCTTGTCCTCCGACAGCAAGATCTCTCTTTCATCCCTGAAAATAGTGGCAGTCATCTGCGATACTCGACCCAACTAGTTTCCCTGGCTATTTGGTGGTGTGCCTACATTCCTCGCCTGCAGTTGGCGGTTCTGATATGGGTTCCGGCCAACTTGGGATTTGGCGCCGATAGGCGGAGGGCCCCTATCTTGACCACTATTCCGGCCTCCACTATGACCAGCCTGGTTGCTGCCGGTACCTCCCGATGACCCCCCAGGACCTGCACCCTCATCCTGGTCCTGTGCACCATGACCGTTCCTGTGGTACCGACCACCATCAACATAACCTCATCCCGTGCCTTGTCGCTGCCAAGGTCTGTGGTAGCCCTGTTGGCCCTGACCGTCGCCTGATCGACCCTGGCGCCCGTCGTGTCCCGGTGATGTGTCTCTACTCTCCCCTATGTCAGTAATGCCGTCCATTTCCTGCAATATTTTTAACTAAGTTGCTCGACTATACCCATCTCTTTGCCGATCAGCATACTCTGTATAGTGAGAGTGGTCTGGGAGTAGACCAACATGATGTCAGCCTCCTCTAGTGAGTTGTCATAGTATTTTGACCGTTCCACCACATGACTAAGGTGGTCCTCGAGCTCGCCTACCTGACATCCTCCCCTATACAGGTCCGCGCGATCACTACCCTGTATTTGTGCACTCCAATATTCCCTAAGGAATTCAGTTTCAAATTCCTCAAAGCTACTGATATTGTGCTTGCGCAGTTTCAGCCAATTGGTACACTTGCCTGTGACTGACTTTTTCGCCACAAGGTTGCGTTCCGCATCGCTGCATTCGTAGACCTCAAAGAATTCTTTGAGGTTGTTTAAGTGTCGTTTCGGGTGTACGTACCTTTCTCCAGAAAACTTCGGGATATCGCGTTCACGGTACTGTTGACTCAGCCGCACCACTGACGCGCCTACACTCTCCCCTTTACCTTGTTGCTTCAGCTCATCAAATTGTCGGGTGTGGGTCTGCAACCTGTTCTCTATGTCCTCTAACCCAATTCGTAATCGTCCCTCGAACGTGGTACAGGCACCCTGCACCCTGGCCTCACTTTCCCTTCTTGATGCAGTTATCTGTGATTTGAGGTCGCAAATCTCACACGCCTGGCCTGCTACCTGTTCCTGACATGCGGCTAGTGTTTTTTTTTCAACGCCTTATTCCCGACTGCCATCAACTCCTCCAGTTGCGTTTGCTGTCCCACGGACATCAGGTCAAGCTGGCCTTCTAGGTTAGCTTAGCCTGCACCTAGTTGATTGGTGTTATTGTTTACTGCGTCTATGCGTGCCTCGTAGCAGGCCCTTTCCCTTGCTCTTTCCCTGCCTACTCTCTCATTCACTCTTTACACAGCTTGCCGCAGCGACTCATGGTTACCTTTGCTTACCTCGTGGTCCCTTGATATTTCCCCTCGAATTCCCCGTAGCTCCTCATTTATTTTATTTAAATAGGCCTTATGTTTTTCGTGGTCCTGCTGTAGTTCCCTATGAAATCGCTGAAATGATGCTTCGTTACTGTCCTGCATTTGTTTGAACATTTGTTTCATTGATACCTCCCTCTATCTATTTTTTGCGCCTCCTCGCGCAATATGCGTAACATTGCCTGCAAGCTTAGCGTACCTGGCGTTAGGTGTGATGTACCCCCCAGATCTACACTGTCATCGGGACTATACAGTTCCTCATCTATTAAAGACGCATTAGACTGGTAAGCCTCTCCATCCTCTGTTACCTGTTCCCTGGTACCCTATTGCCCTTTCGTTCATTCATACTTTGCTCACAGGTAATATTTTATGCAACAATAATAAAAAAATTAGCGAAAGGTACCATAATAGAATCAAATATTAAAACGAGCTTTTCACGTTCAGCCACGTGCATGCGCGTAGCACAACTTTTAAACTGGGCATGTGGCCTTTACGATACAGTGTTAAACAAACACAACACCTTATTTGCATGGCATAAAAAATAACGGTCGGGGCTACCAACTTGCAGGTACTCTCACACAAAAATATAATAATAATGCCAAACCATTGGCAAGCTGCTGTGCAGCCATTCACGCTAGTTTCTTAACTTATCCTAGCCAAGCATTCGGCGTACCCATCTAACATGATAACGCTCATCACGCCTCACGACTACCCAGTTGCTACACCATCATACCTCACTTTGAAGATCACATCTTATCATGAGTCTGATAGGTGGGTCGTTGGCTAGCACACGCATCACTCTAGCTTGGTGGAAGTTCTGGAAGGTCTTGAAGATGTGGCCGGCCGCATGGTTGCCGGTGATGTGCGGCGGGCTTTGGCGGGTACTGGTGGCATGCCGGCCACGAGCTGGTCCGTCTGGGCCGCGGCAAACTGCCGACCACGTGTTTACACGCACCTGGTCATCTTCTCCCTCATACTCTCCGTAAGACTGTGGTTCTCACAGAGATCCCACGTTCGCGCGACAAAATGTGGCGGTCCCTTTACTGTCATTCCTGTACTCATCTGGATGTGCAGACAAATAGTGAAAGAAGAAAAAAGAAAATTGGGAGCAGTGTTACCACAGCGTCACGCGCGGTAGAACAGAGTTCTTATCTCGGGTTCAAGTTCATGGTGTTCGAAGTATGCGGGATTTACTGAAGTGAAAACAAATTTAAAGCGTTTCTTTGAATGAATGGCGTTACTCAAGCACTTTACACTTTACATTACATTTTTTTTGTTTATCTACAGCAACAACAAAAACGGAACAAAACAAAAAAAAAATGAAATAGGACTCCACTAGTGGGTTACTCAAACACGAGTACACGCAAAGCAAAAGAAAAACAGACAAAGCCTAGTGCGAGCTAGTTAGCCAGGCTTGGCCAATACAAAGGAGTTCCGCTGCTAGCGCGCACCATGCACGATCGTGCCCTCCATCACGAATCACGACAAAATAAATTTAAGCCACTGGTAGTGATCAAACTTTGATCAAATTTACATTGCTCGCGCGATCTGAAGAGTCTGCAACTGAAATCTGGCCAGCTGACCAAGTGCCTTGGTCCGCATTTCAGCGAGCGCGAGGTAACACGTCTTACCAAGTGTGCTGATCGGAAACGACTGGGGCGAAAGCTTCGGTAAGCGCGCCCATGTGCGTCATCGAAACTAGCGCCACATTGTGGCCACTGCGAGGAACTCCTCTGATTATTACAATAACTTACAATATACTTCCAAATTATATGTAAAAGTGAATTTGAAACATGGTGTCCGTGCATGCAAAATGTATACATACGTTAATTAAAATTACTCAAAATTACAATATTTTAACAGAAATCTGTCAAATACTGTTATCAAGCCACTGCTCATTCTAGGGCCGCCGGAAATGACGGACCAACCAGAACGTTCCGGACTGATGTCGGCCCAGCGCATTCCTGAGCGGCGCCATCATGTCTGGGTCCAGGCGCCTAGCCTGGGCCAGAACTTATGCTAAATGTAATTTTTAGAGATATGAACCAAGACGTCATAGTTACACAAAAAAGTTACTGTACTTAGATAAAAAGTTACAAATTAAAACCTGATTAGAATGACACCAAACAAGACATACTTATGACAGAACAATTAATATATTAATTGAAAAAAACTAACTAGACATAAAATTGACTATGCACGTCCTGTTAACCCTAAGTAACCCACCGCATCGGTCGCCAACATCGTATAGATCACCATCAAAATTCAATATTTGGTTACAGAACTGATAATAAAGGAAAACAAAAGCTGCAGGCAGCTATTAGGAAATTATTAACTGCTGGGCCCAGCGTTTATAGATGGGCGGTCATAAATGACTTCGCAGAGTCACAGTCCCTCTTTGAATCATTGAAGTGTAGCATAAGATCTTATACAAAACAAAAATAAATTGATGTGATAATCATTTAGATTTTGATGAGAACCGACACACTTCTGCACTGCACACGCTGTAAAAGGGGGCAGCCGTAACAGCCTAGACTGGGTAGTCAGCTATACCTACACACATTTCTTCTTGAATGACATGGTGGCGCATCCTACCCTATCCTTGATATAATAGGCCTCACTAAGCCGGAAGCTAGTGGGCTAGCTTAGTTGGGTGCTGTTTAGATACAGACATGTTAAGCACAGATCAAAATGCAAGCAAAAAAAAATTGAGTTATACACAATTAAAATAAATGCATAGTAGGAAGATAAAAAACAAGGGCATCAAAAAGGCCAGTTACTTCACACCCGGCGCCACATACTTTAACACTACTACCAACCTCGGCAGCACACATTCCCCAACACTACACTACCTTACCCTCACAATTAGGTGTAGTAATTAAACAACCAGCATGTTGCTTACAATAATAACAATTCAAACAGCCGGTACAGAACTTACAATAACACAATTCAGTAAACACAGACCACCATAACGACTAATACGATGCGATACTATGCTAGGAAGGCAAAAAGTGCACTGGGTGCTTAATGGTACGGCCATATCGAGAAACATTTGGAGTAACAGACTCAATTACCTCGTGGTCCACTTCTTCCACCGGAAAGCCCTGAAAATCCACAATCTCCACAGAACCAACCCAGCCCGGCCGCAAGAGGGTGCACGGCAAACGAAGGGTAGCATCCAAGCCTACATCTGAACAATCGTTGTGCCGCACCTGGCTGGCGTGAACACTACGAAACAGTCCCTTATCCAATTTCACAATATAGGTCATGTTACCCACCCTTTCCATGGTGAGACAGGGCACCCACTTAAGTGAACTTTTACCACTGTTCAAATTCACCCATACCTTCTGGTTCACTGGCGACAGTACAGAAGAATGTAAGTTTGGCCCTGTTTCATAAGATGAAAGCGGCAGTAAGATAGTTAAAGGTTGTCTCGGAATGAATATAAAAAGGGAGGCCATAGGTGAAAGTCCAGTAACTGAAGAGGGGGTAGAACGATACAATAGCAAACAGTCACCCAAACGTTGATACTTGGAAAGGTGAGAGAATGTTTCCAAAATTTCTGTTTCTTATCTGGGTTATTCTTCAAATTACTAAATGCATGATATGCTGTATCTCAAATCTTTTTTTCCAAGTTGACCAATCAATAGTCTTGAAAGAGAATTGTTCAGGAGTCTTAACAGCTATAATGAAAGTTCTCCGAATCAATCATTTTGATACTGAATTTCAACTGCGACTCATTTTATAAGCAATAAAAATTATGTGTTTTCAGTTTCGATTTAATTTTAGTTGTCATTTAACATTTACAACTTCCAGTCAACAAAAAAAAAAAAAATTTTTTCTCCTTGTACATAGAATCTACACTTGCATAGAATTCAGTACTTCCCAAACAGTACACTTGATAACTTGTTTACAAGTTTCAATGTTTGAAAATGCTTCGAGAGTAGATGTCAAAAATATGTTAAAGACAGTTAGGCAGTTTTGTTTAAAATGGTTTTTGTCATGATAGCTAATTTTTTTCAAGAAATGAAATGCGGTTTCAACTAAAATGTCTGTGAACCAGAAATTCGTTAATTACATAACTAGCTAAAATCATAGCATACACTGGAAAAAAAAAATCAGTGAACATGCAGAAGATCATTATAAACAAAATTGCCGAATAAATTATTGATAGTATCTGTTTTCGTTTGGGCTTTAAAAATTTAATATCGCAGCAATATGTATAAATTGGGGAGCATTGCCTTAAATATGAATTTGGGTGACATTGTGTATGGAAGAATGTACATAGTGAAGACTGTAATATTTATAAATTTACTGCAGGAAATTTATTCATAGTAAGGTAAATAAAAGATAGAATACACAGAAATGCATCTGATAAACCGGTTTGTCACAGGTGAAACCACAGCAGCAGGCAGTAATGTCTGGACCTTCTCCCATAGGGCATCCTGGTGGTGCGGTTGGAGCCCTGTCACCTCCACCTTTCAATTCCACTGGACAACAGGGACACATCAACTATCAGGTAATCAATACTTTCTGCTATATAGTTCACACAATATTTTAATATTCTACTTGGTACAGTAAAACCTTATTAATTCGAAGTGCTCAGGACCGAAATTTTGTACTTCGAATTACGTAACTTTGAATTATTACATTTTAAAGAAAAAAAATTAATTTTTTGTTAAGGTACAAAGCAACTTCTCTGTTTCTACACCCATTTTCTTTCGGCTAGTTTTCGAGAACTGTTATGAATTCGAATTAAAAAAAGAAAAAGTAGTTAGAAACAATTTGACCAAAATGTTTGTTGCATTTTTCTTGGTCGTTACGTGCTGCATTTTTCTTGGTCGTTACGTGCTGCATTTTTCTTGCTCATTACGTGCTGCATTTTTGTTGGTCGTTACGTGCTGCATTTTTGTTGGTCGTTACGTGCTGCATTTTTCTTGGTCGTTACGTGCTGCATTTTTTTGGGTCGTTCACGTGCTGCATTTTTCTTGGTCGTTAACGTGCTGCATTTTCCTTGGTCGTTAACATGCTGCATTTTCCTTGGTCATTACATGCTGCATTTTTCTTGGTGATGACTGTACTGCAAGTAGCATGCATCACGTCTACTAGGCTGTCAACAACTCTGTGCTTCCCCTTCCCTTGTTCCAGCGCTCAATGTCTCCCATGCGTTGCCTTTGCCACAGCATGTGATTGTTATTACTGCCGTATTTGCCGGCATATAGGACAACCCCGCACACAAGACGAGTCATAGTCTTGAAGGTACAAAATCTTGCAAAATTGTGAAGTATTAATTTTGAAATTTCCAGCAGAAAATTACTTTTTTCCTTTCCCAGAAACATAAATATATAGTTTAAATACTTTTTATGTATTTATTACTGTTATATAAATATCAGAGGAGAGACATAAACCAATAACATGGGCACTACTGCCCTCCGAGCGCAGAAGAGCCAAGGTAATGCACGGCAGCCGCGGCGGTATCACGCTGCCGGCGACATCATCAGTTGCCAGCCGCAGTGTGCTACTTGGCAACGCTGGTCTGAGGCACGCCACATGGGAACACCGGGCTGCAGCAGCTGCTTGCAAAGCATTCCTATGCACAGTAGTCACCAGCCAGCCAACACTAGACACATGAATGTGTGGTATGGTACCTATATCCTCGTTTGATCCGTCTGAGAGATTAGTGCTGGTGAGACAAATGATCTAGGCACGTAGTATCTAGATCATAGTTTTCTCCACCCAAAAGATTTGTGATGGCGAGACAAATGATCTAGGCACGCAGTATCTAGATCATAGTTTTCTCTGCGCGAGAGTAATGTGCTAGCGAGACTAAGGATCTAGGCACGCCCTCCAGATGGATCGATTTACAAGCTACGTACGTTTCGCTGTGAGGTTAAAGTGCCTATGTCACGAATGATGCTCATCAAAATTTTGTGTAGTACACTAGACCCCCGATTTTACGAATACTCAACGGTTCCTCTCATCGCATTCGTAAAATCGCTACCTTCGTAAATTCGATAGCGGCTTATTTTTGTTCCCCCCCCCCCCCCCCAACTTAACAGAAAATTTTAAAATTGCATTTTTTCTGCAAAGTGCCTCTAGGCCCCGACTTCCGTAGCGTTTTGCGGGAAATTAATTAACGTAATAATGTAAATATAAATTGATATCAGTAGCCAGACGTCACACTGTTGAGCGGTAGATATGACCGACCCTTGTCCCCAAAAAATGAGAAAATCTAAATTCCGAGTGTCTTCTCTCGAGCGAATAGCCCGACTCCCGTAGCATTTAACAGAAAAATAAAGCAAGTGATAGTTTAAATATAAATTTATATCAATTGTAAGACGTCTTACGATCAAAAGAACACCGCTAAACAATATATAGGCCTATGACCAATCCTTTTCCTAAAAAAAATAAGAAAATCGAGATTCCGAGTGTCTTCTCTCGAGCGAATAGCCCGACTCCCGTAGCATTTAACGGGAAAATAAAGCAAGTGATAGTTTAAATATAAATTTATATGAATAGTCAGACGTCTTATGATCAAAAGAACACCGCTAAATAATAGATATGACCAATCCTTTTCCTAAAAAAAATGAGAAAATCAAGATTCCCAGTGTCTTCTCTCGAGCGAATAGACCGACTCCCGTAGCACTTAACGGAAAAATAACGCAAGTGATAGT
>PNEQ01112212.1:0-21905 GCA_003012365.1 Medauroidea extradentata
ACTAAAAACGCAAATTTTAGCGCGCAATTGTATCTATTAATGTGTATATATACAAATTTTTTTAAACTAAAAATCTAAAAAAGGTATTTTTGTACTCTAGATAGTATGTTCCAACAACCTACAAAATTCTGTGAAAATCTAAAATCATGCAGCTACTAAATATTTCAAATTTTGTTGATTTAAAATGGAATGACCCTATGTGCACTATACTTCTATTTTGGTGATTAGATTACGAGTTGAAAATAGATTTGTTATTTGTTATTTTTATTTGACAGAAAACTTTCAATATCTGACTTAATATCATGAACATAAATACATATTTTATTTGAACAGACTAAAAGTAAGAGTATGTTGTGTATTTTTTTTTGGGTGGGGGGTAATCATTTATGGAGCAATTATTTATATACGACTCTTCAGTAATTACAGATTTTTTCAGTAATGTGGTAGTTACCTACTTGTAAGGGGTCAGCGATGGTGACTAGATAATAAGTAAATTTTAATGGTAGTTAACAAGTGTAAAATCTTAATTTAAGCTTAAGTCTCATAATAACTTAACAAAAGTGACGAAAATATTTGTTAATATTGTGAGAAGCAATACTTATATCCTTAAGAATTGGCGGTCGGTCGCAATAATGTAAGCGTTCATATGGAATTTTGCTGCGAAGGTAACAAGATGTTAGTAAGTACATTGAAATGATTTCTAAGTAATGAAATATTTTTTTGCAGTCCTATTCCTTTCAACTCGGATCACTAGTTTCCAGAGGAAATAATTTCTGCCAGTTTTTTTCCCTTCCTCCTTTAGTCCTGGCAAGGTTTATACCATTCCACAGGGCTCTAATGGAAGTGCCCGCTCTGTAACGCTGCAGTGTGACGGATAGGAGAAAATTTACCTCTCCAATCCATTTCGAGTGGCGAAACTAATTAAACACGCCCTGACGTTCTTTGTTTCGCAGAGACAACACGGCTTCGTCCCTTTCGCCTCCTCCTCTTTTTTTAAATGGCCACCGCTCGTGAAGCAAACGAAATTCAGGCTAAAAGGGAAACGGACGAATAGAATGTCAGTGGTTTGGGGAGCGATGCGAACATCATGACAACTGACATATTCATTTATTCCCAAGAGGTATCTTTGATTCAATAAACGTAATATACTTAACTGCCAATAACATACGTAGCCCAGCGAAGTGTTTCATCATGAATTTTATTGCAATATACATTGTGAGCATGCAACCGTTTAAACAACTCAAATATTTTAAATCATAGACGTTCGCTAGTCAATACAATGCAAGAATAGTGAAATACCTTATAAAATCAATATTATCAAACTAAATAACAAAGCATTACATATTTAAAGAATTTTAATTGAGTATTTTTTATCATCATTTGCGTAGCAGAAATTGTCATAGATCCTTAGTTAATAATTCTTATATTCATCAGAGCTAAATTTTGACGCATAAATCTGACAAACCACCAAATAAATATCAATTAAAATTCATGACTCTAGGAATACAATACTTAATATTCTAATAAAGACTTGTAAGAAGATACGATAATAATAGCGTGAATACATGTTACACTGAACGTATAAAGATTAAGTAACTTATTGTTAAGAGCATTCTGTGTAAGGAAACTGTAGTTCTAAACGCTTATTAACCCTTAGTATGTGAAACAGGACTGTTCAATATTAGCACAAATGTAGGCTATTACACTTATGAGAATTAACAAATATTCATGTTTTGCTTATAGTTGAACAGAGAAATGCGAAAAAAAAAAAAATAAAACGTTTGAAACCTAACATACATAATTGCGAACCGTCGATGCATTAAAATACCACATTTCAATGCAATAATTAGCAAGTTACATTTGTGTGTGTACATATATGAACGGTTGGAATGATGTAATCTTTGAGTACGAAAGTTCACGCCACCACCACTGAATTGATTCAGAACCGTTACTAAAACGCATTTATGTTTGCTACAGTGACTCTGTTGCTATCATTTCCGGATAATTTCCAAAAATTTTCATGAAAATAAATACGGAATATTTTTACTTACAACGTACTCACAACAGCGTAACAGTTCCTTCCGAAAAATGTAACAAAAAAAAAACGCCCAGTTATGGGTGTGTTTACTTGATGTCATAAATAAACTTAAACGTTGTACAAAAAAAAAGGGTTTGCGTTGAATTTTACGTAAATATATATTTCGACAGGCATATAACTACATAGATGTTGCATTATGATTTAATTAGTACTTTTTTGTTTGTAAATAAAAAAACATTTGCTGCTAAATTTAAGTTCAGAGACTAATTCTTTGTATTAAACTACGCATATGGATAAAAAAATTGTAATAATAATATATATATTTTTTTATGTTTTTTGTCTTCTTAACCCAACATATGACTTTTGTTTTCTAGAGAGGTAATGTTATTCAACAGTGGTTGTTCTTGTTTACTAATTATTTAATTTATTTAGTCGCCTTTAATTTTACATGATAAGGTATGGTCACGTCTAAATACATTTGTCGCCAGAATGGCAGCGAAGTTTTTTTTCATTGGTACTATTACTTACTTCTCAGCTAAATATATTTTGTATTAGCTTATTGTAAGGGCCTCGGTCGGTGCAATGGCTATAGCACTCGCCTCGTACCAAGGCGAGCCGGGTTCGTTTCCCGGCCGGGTAGTATGCCGGATTTTCACATTTGGAAATCGTGCCGAACGATGTCGTATTGTCAGCGGGTTTTCTTGGGGATCTCCCACCTGCTCCCTCCCACGACTCCGGCGGTACTCCGTACTACCACAATGTCACCAGCGTTAAAGACTTATGTGTAAAGTGCTGGCCAAAATCTTGTCACTAAACATTTAATGAAACACGTGTTTCGTGTGAATTCATTCGTAGTTTCTACAGGCGTAGAAACAAATTGTATTTTTCGTTCTCCATAAATAAATAGCAAAATTTTTTGAGTACTGATATCAAACTTAATTTCTTAAGTTCAGGCATATCATCGAAGTTATAATGCGTCAATTATATTGACATCAGTTATTAAACATCTCAATGAACACATATTATTTTTAATTTTTAAGTGTTCAAATATAGTTGTCTACCAGACTTGTTACGAATCAGCTTCACCGGTGTTAACATATTAGTCAGCAAAATTGCAGACAGCGACAAATTGCACTCTTTATCACTGTAGTATTTATTACAAATTTGCTTACCTTGCATCAGTCCTGATGACTATTTTATATTAATTTACGTATATATGTATTAATAATTTTTAATCAGAGATGTTGACTTACAATTTGTGAACCATATACGACTAATGTGTTTCTGTAATCTTATAATACGACACATACACACTCTCTCTTTCTCCTCTCTCTCTCTCTCTCTCTCTCTATTTAAATGTGTCCTCAGTTAAACTGCTACTTTTCACACATAATGTCACGTGATACAGTTATCGATACGCTTTACAGTCTTAAATAGCTCTTTTTTTTGTAATTAGTACTAATTATTTGTTGAGCTGTATTTTTCACTGTTACATTCAGTTAGAAACAGAACACGTTTGGGACATATATATATATATATATATATATATATATATATATATATATATATATATATATATATATATATATATATATATATATATATATATACATATATATATATATATACATACATATATACTAACTGACTGATATATCCAACTGCAGTACAAACCACTGGCCGTAGAATTGTGAAATGTTTTGTGTGAGTTCCCTCAGGTCGTAGGCGAGCACTGGAAAGGTATTTTTCTAAATTCAACATTTATGGGGGTGAAAAGACCTTAAATGTATTTCTGATTAACCATCGATATCAATCGAATCCTTCGGGATAGAGAGATTGTAATACTTCAAAAAGATGCTTACATAAATAGCCAAAAAGCGGTTCTAGCATTTTTTGAAATTCTACTCCTAGGAAGTAAATAGGGGCAAAGAGTTTTTTGATGGATCGTCTATATCACTGAAACACAATTCACTGTCTCAGTGAATTTTACTACAATTTTTTACGTATACAAATGTCTATGACAGGACTCCAGGACGTTTCAAAATTCTTTAATTAAGGAGGTGATAATAGTTAAAATTTGTTTTCGTTTTTTACTCGATATCTATCAAACCAATTCAGATATCGAAGTTTGCTCTGATTTCGATTGATAATTTTGTAAATATCCCAAACACCATTATAATATATTTTCCGAAGTCAGCCCCAAAGAAGTAATAAAGGGTAGAATGAAGTTTTTAGATTCACAATCGATATATATCGATCCCATTGATTTTCATATAACAACGTGATTTTTGTTTAAGATTGGTGCTTACTGAAATACCCGAAAAGTAATTTCAGGATTTTTCGGAACTCTCACCCTAAGAAGATGAAAAGGGACGAAAAATTATTAAATGTGTTTTTAATTAATCGTCGACATATATTGAACCCAACGGGCTATTTTCATGTTTTTCACGTCTAAGAGACACCAGCTAAGTAGTCTAAAATATGATGTATGGGTAGTTCGAAATTCAATCTCTTAGGAGGTGAAAAAACCTAGAATGTGTTTTAGATAAACATTCTATGTATATCGGACACATCGAAATACAGCAGTAAAATGTTATAGTCTCCCGAAAAAAGAGAATGATCATGGAGAAATAATTCATTAGTTGTTTCTTTTTGCCAACCTACCCATAAATAAAACCTCTTTGGACTGTAGCCTGTACATACGAAATAATCATCACGGCCTGCCTTTAAGCATTCACTCAGGTATTGTATAAAGTTTGTGGTGTGGGAGGAGTGGGGTTACGGGTTTGTATCCCGTGCAAGACTTTGCGTTGGGAATATCTATGTCACCATTCGAGCATATTGCGCTCGCTCTTTACACTGAGCTAAGACAATTTATAGTTCACTGTTATTGAGTACGCCAGCTGTTAAATGCCTTCATCACATATTTTATCCAATGTTACTGTTTACATTACATAATTTCACGCGGGTAAAGCAGCAGCCGGGCAGCTAATCTATAGAGAAATAAAGATGAATATAAAACAAAGATGTTCTGCAATTAAAGTACGCTCAGCGAAGTGGATAAAAAATTAAAGAGAGGGAGATTAGATTTTTAATTTTACCATGTACTTTTTCGGTAGGTTTAACACACATATAGCACTGTTCTTCTAAATAATATAAATTTTATTTGAAAAAGTTTTAAATAATTATATTATGTTTATTAAAAAAAATGCTATGATCCAGTTTCACATAGGCATAAAAAACGAATTCTGAAAACAAAATTTTTGACTATACCATATAACCTAATTGTGTATTCATGAAAAGTTATCCACATAAATTCGTTTCTTGGTAGGTTACTCCCATAATATTAAGTATATTAAAAAATTTTAAAAATATATAATACAAGATACATTAATTACCAGAGACTATGAAATTGACAAATAGGCCTACATATTTTTCCTTAACTCTTCCACTAAACTACTAGTTGGGTTTATTTTAGATATAAGCGATTCGGGATAACGTTAGCACTCAAAAAAGCCCTGCTTAAGTTCTATTTTCAGCCTTTTTGTATATTTCTACGCGTAACGGCTAACAACGGAAAATGTGTAGACTCACTGAACACGTCACTTGATGTTTGTGCGTGTTAGATAAATTATCCAGTCAGTATGAATCAATACAGTTTGATAAAAATAGTATTAATGCTATAAAATACAATTATGTCGATTTTGATTGGTTTTGTTTTTGTGTTGTATATAAATAGGAAAGAAAGTACACGGAACTATATTGCGTGATTTCACTGCTAACCATACAAGGAATGGCCAAACATAATTAATGTTAAATTATATGAAATAACGGCTAGTGACATTTTTCAACGGTTAAATTTTTAGTGCTCGCTTTATCCCGAACGACCTGTTTACGACTCCAAAACTACGCGGCAAATGACAAAATATTTTGTGAGAGAGAAAGAATTCTGCGATGCGACGGCGAAGCAATGTGCAGGGTTTCGTACGTCGCCCGGTCGACATTCGCGAGGATTTGTAGCTGGGGCCTTCCTTCCCTCCCGCCGCGCGAGTTTCGCAAGCTCGTCGCAAGTGGGCCGGACGCAGCTTGCGCGAATATTTCGCAATACATCATGGATAGTCGGTGCTTCCCGCCCTTCACCCACCCTCGTGGACAACCCAGAGCCGGCCCATATCGACCGATGCTAGTACGCGTGGCTCGCTTACAGGGGTCAGTGGAACCAGTCGAGAACGTCGCTGTTTGTGCCTAAAGCGATATTCACAATACAGCGGCGCGATACGCCTGGCACCGCCGGCTGAATCTTTATAACAGCGCGATGAAATATCGCCTGCCCCTCGCGACACGTACTTGTGCCGCCATCAGTTCTCTAGAGAAATAACCGAGCGAGGTGGTGCAACGGTAACACGCTGTATTCGCGTCCGGGAGGACCTGGGTTCCATACCTGGCTCCGGTCGTCCTGATTGTGGTTTTCCATGGTTTCCCGAAAACACTCCAGGCGATGCTGGGATGGTTCCCTAACAAAGGCCATTGTCGTTGTACCAAGTTGTGTATCACCGTCTCTGATGACCTCGCTGCTAACGACACGTAAAGTCCACTTACCTACCTACCCCTAGAGAAATAACTTAACAACTGTACAAGTATTTTGAACAAACGTAAATGGAAAATAAATGGTAACATGTTTCATATCTATTATATTAAGCATTATTTTAGACATGTAATTTCGTAGGAAACTAATTTAAGTGAAATATAACTAGGAATATAATAAAATTTACTTACCAGGTCAATAGTTCATAGCTAAGATATCCAAAGTAATTTAACATAGCAAAAATAATCATGCGTGACATTCATCCAATGGCAAATAAACTGTTATCGTTAACACAACCTCTTGTTATTTTGAGAATTAAAATAAATTTACTAACTTTATTTGAAATTCCTCGAACTTGGTACGTCTAAATGTTTTGTAAACAAATTCGTTATCGGGTATTCTACTGGACAATCGGTTACTATCTCAAAATATTTTTAACTTTTTCCTTGATATAGTGATATAGCGTGTGACTCGCCCCCTTTCTCAATAGAGCACGGTATTTTATATTCCTTAATTAATTAGTTCATGTAGGTTTTGATCAAATCTATCCCGTACATGAATTGCCTCGACTAGCCAAGTGGTTTTAATTTACTCGATCACAAGTCAATGTCAGTAAGTGACCAATCACTCAACACTTATTCTTCGAGAATCAATACAGGTTCAAACTACTAAGTGAAAAGAGTGAAATTCATTTTATACGACACCCCACTCCACACGGCCGTAAACGACCTTATTCGCCGCAGGAATCGAACAACAACCTCCCGCACCGCACTCAGGCCACAAAACTGGCTTCTCGGCCTGCGTATTGTGATCAAAGCGGCTGACGCCTAATCGCCTTTGCCCGACAATCGGTTGTGATTAAATGCGTAATAAAGACTTTCGGTAACGCACCTTTGGTAGCCTACCGAGACACGGACCCGTGGGACACAGACACACGCATCCGCCCGCAGCTGAGTCCCAGACTCGTCTCCCTCTCCACCGCTGCCGGCACACACGCCAAACGGCAATTTCTGACGCGGGTCCCCCCAGCCAATCAGGAGCTTTGTTTCAAATTCCCGGCCTTCCGAAATTGCTCCGAATCCGGGCGATTATGACCATATTTCGAGGTGATTTTATTCCATAAAATCACAGTTTAAATTTCTCTAATTTTGACATCATTAATTCCTATAATAATCTATACTTATGACAAAACATATATAAATACTTAAAATTTAAATTAAATGGTTGGGAGACTTGTCCATTAGCTTGTCTTTCACATCCCCGCCCCCTGGCAGCCTCGGGCAGGCAGCAGGAGGGGCCGACTGGTACTTTGTCACTGTTGACTGCTACACAGCTCCAACTGTTTCCAGATGTGTGGCCGACTACCCTCTCTCTCATCTCATCATCTCCCCTGTCCAAAATACGAAATATACATAAATTCTTCCTAATTATCCTACTATCATCCCTGTCACATAGTACTATTTACATAAAGTACAACAAAACTTGAACTAACTTTGTACTATAATTCCAACCAGTTTTATATACCCGTGATTTGTGATACTAAACACATCTGATACTTAATTCTAATAGCCAGTCTTTAATGATATTTATACCAGTTATTTCTTCAATATTTGCATTTAATAGGTATCGGGCTATGCCTATTACAAGTGATACCTCACATCGATATGTTTTCTTCGACTGTTTAGGACTCCATTATTCATGAAGTTAATTGCATTTCTGCAATCTACATTGAATTCTGCTGCCAAAATTTTACTAGACATTTCGTCAGTATAATGTTTAGGGGTATTATTGTTATTGTTGCTTCAGCATCTGTAGTATTTTCAGCTTCATTTTATGACATTGCTACACTGGGTTGTCATGTATACATTCATATAAGTGTCCTACCGTTGTAATATATAATAAAACCGTTAGTAAATTTAATATAGACAATATCATCCGCAAAATCAGCACCACATTATGCAACGAGTTTTTCATATATATCAAAAATATTCGTTGAAAAACAGATTCATAGGTTTTCGTTGCGTTAGCATAATTTCAATTTCCTTTTCTAACTTACTATGTCCGTGTTAGTTGGGCTTTACACATGTCGACCTTTGATGCTTACTGCGTAAGCCAAGTCTTGTCGCACCTAAGTGGATAAGAACAATAAATGTCACACTGCTTCCAGATTTTATTATTAATATGTTCACCAACTGGCAAAGGAGCAAGAGTTTGATTTAGCCTCAGACATGGTATGTATGGTGACAATTTGTTCTGCTTAATGGGTATGTAATAATTTCAGGGAATAATCTTTCCTTTTCACAATAATTCCTAGAAGTTATATTGGAGATTCTTCGTACGCTATTTTGAATTATTTGATAACGCATTCATATATTAATAAGTTATAATTTTCTTTCAGCAGGGTACATCATAGTTTTCTTGAATATCATTTGCAGAATTTCATTTTACACATGCATAAGATCATATATGTCTTTACCACACCCCTTTCAGTGTTCCAGTAAGAACATATGTTTCATAACGTATGCTTGTTTTATTATCATTTCACATTTAGTTCAAGATATTTTTTTTTCTAGAAAATATCACACTGCGTGATAAAACCAATTTTTGTTCTTTAGGTGAACAATTTCTGTAAGAGTTTCTCTCCGTTTCGTAACTGTCGAAGAATCCTTCTTTTCCTTTAGCATCCCATTTCTTACACTTTTGATCAGGCATACGAATGAATAATTAATTTTAAAAAAAGCATTAGTATTCTTAATGCAGGGCAACCTACCAAACCTAAGTTCGAAAAGTGTTTAGCATTTGAAAGGATTAGTTCCAGTCCGATTTAACACAGAGACTGGTATGTTTGTATCTTGTGCCCACAGTTTTTGATTTGCAACACTAAGAATAGGTCGTACATCTTTCGTAGTGGTTTGTATTTCTCGTTATATTTTACCGTTTAGTTTTTAACTAGGAATACTTGTTTCAAACTTTGGGGTACATTACGTAAATTATCTCCCATTTTTTTATGTTTTATGCACCAGTAAATAAACTCGGAGACTTATTTAAACAAAGTTACTAATATTATAGAAACCTATTTGAGTAGTAATTATTATAGAGTACTTCGTGATATCATTGGATGTATATTTTTATTGTTACTCTTTTTAATGCCTTTATAAATTACAATGTAAACAAAGCAGGAAAAGATAACCCAGGAAACAGGGTTTAATTTGTGTGTTTTTTGTTGTTTTGTCCCACTTGATTTATCAATTTTGAGGTTAATTGCTTAATAAATATATACAAGTTAACAAATATTGTGAAAATTCACATTTGGTGCATCCATTTTTTTTACAAAACGATATAATTGATCTACATTTTGTGTGAGACAAAGTTTACCCGCATTGTATAAGTATCCGCGATTTACAGGTTATTTATTATAGCTTTGCCATCCTTATAGGTGGTTCGGAATAAAGTGTGCAATCAAAAAATACCTGCTTATGTTCTATTTTCAGCCAATTTGTATCTTTCGGCGTGTAACGGTTAATGACGGAAAATATTTAACCTCTATGGACACGTCACTTGATGTTTTCGCGTGTAATAATTTTATAGCAGTTAGTAGGAATCTATACAGTTTGATAAAACAAAGTTAATTGATGGCATAAAATACAATTATGTCTAATTTGGTTAAATTTATTACAGTATTATTGTATTTAAATAGGAAAAACTAGGACTTATATAGCTTAATTTCGCTGCCAACCATAAAAGCAGTAAGACAACTATATGTATTGTTACATTATATGAAGTAACGGCTAGTGATATTTTTCAACAGTTAAATTTTAGTGCTCACTTTATTCCGAACGATCTATCCCAAATAGCAAACATCAACTGGCCCACTTGTGCAAATCTGATTGTGATAAGCAGCCCACAGGCAGTAAACATTCGGAATGCACCCGCGGCCACATGTGCCATACATGATGCATAGTAAAATCGCCCACACGTTAACCAAAAGTGTACCACAAGTGTACCACACGCATTCTTATTATACTCAGATGTTTGTGGGTTAGTTTGCTTATCTGCTTGTGGACCGTACACTGAAATATGTCAGTCTTTTTTAAACAAAGTTGTCCACGTTAAAATTATTTCAGTATAACTACAAACATATTTACTGATGAGGCCTGATTAAGAACCATTCAAGCAAAAGCAGACCATCATACTAGCGAACGTTCGCTGCTTCTGCCAACAGTTGGCCAACTCAAAAATTATTGTATTTGCTACCAGGGATACTTTCATGATGTCATATTGCTGCTTAGCATTCGTAGCCAACTGAACGAAATCTATGAAATTTCTCCATTCCTATGTCGCGAAACGTAGACTAAACCAGAATAACATTGACTCACGTTTATAGAAATTGACCATCTGTCATAAACCTCCAGGATCGTTTAAAGCTAACTTTGTTCGTATCATTTTTATCTCGGGATGAGATACAAACGTTGAGCTGTCCAGTAAAGTCCTAGGGAGGTTGCCTTGTGACCGAGCGCCTGGGTCAGTTCACTTCACAAGGAGAGGAAGTGAAAGCAAAAGGAAGATGTGAGGGCAAGATGATATGCGCAGTGTATATCAGACGTGTAAGAAGACGGAGGTCTGGAGAGTAGAGTAGTGGTGTGAGGGGCTGTGTCCCGACATAACTTTGTGACGGGCGGAAAGAGGCGGGGTTGGGATAAGGTCAGCGAAGGGAGTGGTGGGTTAGAAGGATGACTCGGAGAGGGCAGGGGGGAAGTGGGTGGTTGCGTGGGAGTTCAAACAGGCATTTAAATTCATGGAATGCTCTCCCGTTTGTCGAGAAGTCGCAGGGCCGACGCGGAATAGCAAGCGAATTACGAGCGGACTAAGAGTTTTGGTCCCGGAGAAGGGCTATGTGAGGTCGTGTGTTCTGGGCCGATCTCCCCATCCCACTTGCCTCGTGGAAATGGTGCTGGTTTGTGGCTGAGGGGAGTTGGGAGAATATTCAAAGTGGGACAGTGACGGCTGGGACTTCGACGTACTGTATATTGTCTCAATGCGGGGGGGGGGGGGGTCATCATGCAAACACAAACAGCTGAGCTAGCCAGAATAAGTATATCCCTGTTGGTTTCCTGATACCCTTGACAAATATGGCCCGAAGTGTAACTGCGTATCGTAACATACAAATTGATTACTGTAAGCCGAGTTCACTTTGGCCCATTGGATGTTAATTTTAACCCATTGAAAATATTACTTTCAGGGTATTTGTAGGATTAAATAGATAATTGGGCCCAAGTGTTTAAAAAATTATTTTCATACGGCTAGTAAACGTTTGAAACTTTCTTCAGTTGCTGACATAAATACCAAAATGTTCAGCGGAACGATGATACCTCATGTGGTCAAAGCAATATCGTTCTTTTTTTTTTTTTTGTACTTTAGTACAATCGTGTAATTTTAAAGGAGTTTCATTCTATAAAGAACTAATATTATTTATAGTATAGTATGTCCTTTTTACTTGTTAACATAGGCCTATTGTTACGTCACAGTGTTCAATAAATGTGTTTTAGTAACTTACTATGGGCAGTATATCTCAGTGGAACAGTTCATTCCGTGTATATTTTCTCTAACAGTAGCACTGTAAAATGTATAAATCATTCTCAGGAATGGAAAATCATTTAAAATTCTGTAAAATCCATACTAACGTAAACATATGTGTTTACCACTAAAGTATAGCCAAGTGATAATGTTATCACAAATAAGTGACAACGTCTCAGTTAATGTGTATAAAATAATTTTTTATCGGTACACTTTGAACTACACAAATCAGCGTTTCGTTAGAAGCAGTGGAATTAGATACTAATCGTTGTTTCTAGGCTACATTCATTACTAAAAACTAAAATCATTTGGATTATGAACATAGTTAAAGAGTGTGTGGTCAGGCCGTTACAACAAGTTACCAGCATAACATTATATCTCAAGGTGGGTGTAAATTAACGCTAAAATTAAAAAATCTGTTATGTACTGTGTATTATCTATAATCAGGAAATAATACCTAATTTTTATTCTAGCTATTTTCTAACATGGTAGGAATTTGGAAATATGATCTAGAATAACCGGAATACACGAAAGTCAACTCAATGTTACTAAATAATATATGAGATGCAAGTTAGACAACATTCAGGAACATAATTTCACAGCTATGTTACATTATACTTAAAAATAAAAATGGCTGCTGTTTCGAAAATATAAACAAGGAACAATCCATGTCATATTACTAAGTTCTCAATGTGTAATATGGTTTCTTAGACATCTTGTGAGATCGAAAGATGTAGAAAACATTAGCCATGTTGAAATTATAAATATGACATTAACGTAATATATATAAGTCAAGTCGGGTTACTGAGTACAATATATGTACAATCATTGAATAAATTCGGTCCACAGGCTCGCGCGCTTGCGGACAGACAAGTTGTTCTCGCAAGCCACTTTTTCCTTTGGAAATTAGGCTAGTTAGAAATAGTCAAATTTTATTTACATACTCACGTAATAAGCATTTAAAAACCGATTCCCACAGAATATTTAGAAGGATCATAAATACACCTCACACATCCGTATTAGACCACGCACTGTATATTGAGTAGACATGTTTAGCAGCAACATTCGTTAATAAAATAATGAAAATTTTACCAATAATGTCAAGCTAGGCATTATTTATGACACCAGGTGATTTGACGGTTTTAGTTGGTGAGATTTGAGATCTGTTATGAATTTTAGGTGTACCAACAAATGGCAAAGAATTAGAATGACACGGAAATTATGGAAGGCCAAAACAATACCAATATTTTTAAACAGTCATCACTCGAGGCCTTACATTTCTGATAATGTCAAACTGATATTTCTACAGAGGCTGTTAATAATAATTCGAACTCCACCGGGAAATAGTAACCATTACCTTTATTGACAAGCATCTGATAACCGACTCATGTATGCACTACAATTTGGCAATTTGTTACAGCGATTCTAATGAAATCGGTGTTACAAATTCGAAAAATTTCCAAAGTTTAAAGTTCATATTTTACAATTTCATCTACTTTAAAGATATTCTAATGTCGTTCTCGATGCTTTGCCGTTGTCCAATTTGTACTTGAACGCCGAACCACTGACAATTTGATTTTTTTTTTTTTTTCGAAAGTTGTATCTGTTATTTTTTTTATCGTGAAATGGTTTTTGCTCTGACGTAAATATAAAGCGCTGAGGTATTACATCACAATATTAGACGAGGAGGGTTATAATCACTGATAAAATTAACTACCTATCCCTATTTATCTCACATTTAATACCATATTGATTTATTTATATGAAACAAATATTTTCTGTTCTAAAAACATGAAGCATAGAATAACAATCAACGATCATTAATACACCTTTATAAGATGTAGGATGTGAATGATGTGCGGTTACTTACAAATATTTTTTAACAATGTCATGTAGACTTCTATAAGCGTCAATGCGTAAAATAGTGTATTAAATATAGGCGCGCATAAAAGGGTACTGCAAATTATAGAAATAATATGATGGTTCATGTTATGTAAGATAAAATATTAAAGATGGGTTTTGGAAGCAAAAATAATTTCTGAAAACAATTCGTTTACGTATTATATTTCGACATTGTAATTGTGAAATATCAGCCTTAAGTTATTGTGTACACGCAAGCATCTATTGGCCTTTAGGCAGTCAACCACTCTGTTAAAATATCTCGTCTGGAAGAATTGTACGAGTTTCTTATTTTTATTCGTAATGACTTTTTCTTCCAGATTCTTGCTTTAAAACGGCTTCTTTCAACCATATTTTCCTCGATCCTTTAGTATTTTCTTTTCAGGGAGGATGGTATTTAAGAGATTTCTATGGCTTGTTTACGCGAAAGATGCGCAAAACTTGTTCTTTTCACCATCCAAGGTTCTGTCTGTCTCGTCCCTTTTTCGTGTTAACATTCCTTTTTCTCCCGTATAACATTTCACGTCATTTAAAATTTCAATTCTGTGTCTCAGACTTGTTTTAATCACGTTCACAGGCCCTAACCTCTCTGAAACATAAACAAGTTTTGTATTCATGTTATATTTTCAGCGAGCTTAGTGCGATTTAAACACTACAATCTAATCATCATGATCACAAACCTTTTATACAGGTAAGTGACAGAATCTGAACATTTAATGAAATATATATTTGATAGATGCTGTTTGTTAGATAGTTTCATATTTTTCCCGCTTAAGATATATTATTTTAAACCTTTGAATACATATAAGCTACTTGATTTATCCTTTTCGTTTTCAGCAAATAAATATTGTTTTAATATATGAATGGTACACCATACTAAGTTCATAATTTTTACCTAAATCTATAAATTCAAAATGTTATTACGTTTAGATAACAGTATTTTTATGAAATCAAGCTTTGTTTGTTTTATCAAAAGCGTGGCTAAATTTGACTGCAATTGTATTTAGAATATATTTGACGATATTTATCAATACTTGTAATGTTAGTGTTTTGCAATTTCGGAGTCAGCTATCAGCTGACAAGCTATAATTTCATTAACGCAACCTACGTTGCATAAATAATGTATTATATTTATATATTATGGCGTTAGTTTTTGAAGTAGCGGTTTTCCTGCACATAGTGAGACAATATGATGTAATAATTTTTAAAACCCACTACAAGAGCAAACACACGTAAAAGGTTAGTCAATTTTACTGGTGTTGTTATACAATGATACTTAAAATACTGTTAAAATCTGCCAATATAGTTAGCAGTAATATTTTTTTCGGTCATTTTCCTTAAGTAGAAAATGCCTGGTTTAACAGAAGAGTCTTCTGTTATACTTTAATAGCAAAATTGAAAATAATATTTCTAAATCTTAAATACTGTTTTATCAAATATTTTTATTGTATTTTTAACATACTTTGTATTATTTTAAATTAGATTTAATGATTTAAGAACTTTTAAAACATCAGTATAAAATATTGTAATAATTTTGTTCTAAATAAAATTTGTTTTATGAAGTCGTAAGGTTAAACGTATATCTGTAGGATTTCACAACGGTAAATTTTAAAAGTAAGATGTATTTTATATATTATAGGAGAAAGTAACAAATGTGATAACTAAAACAAACACTCAATGCTTGTGCCTAACGAGAGACACGTCTACGCGTAAAATTTTATTGTTCAGCAGCAGGTAGAAAAACAGTTTAGGTATCTTTCAAAATACACTGCTCAAGAAATAATTGTTCTTATCATATTAACATAAATGTGTTGTAATTTTAAGTGTGTATCGCCACAGTTATTGAATTATTTATTAGAATTTTACATTTATGTTTAATTTTTAATAGTTTTGTGCAGTAAAACAGGTTTATGTACATATGTAGATACACAGATATACAGAATATTGCAAAATTCCGTGTCTATATTTTGAGGAAACAATCCTCACATGTAGAGGAACAAAAAATGTAACGGACGTAGGTCCGTAAATGCATCGTTTCTGCGCTACAGATCGCAATATATGACGAATGGTTGATGGCAGGATCATGTTGCTGTGGAGCGCCATCGCTGCTGTAGGCAGGCCCATACCAGATGAGTTGTACGAGCCATTGAATTAGACGCACATATTTCCCGCTCTAGCATCGAGGTGGATCAAGCGTCGCGTTTGCATCACTGCAGAAAGAGGTTCGAAATGGATTATTTCCAATGCTTAGATAGCTAAAGCACATTTCGTGTATGAGTTGGCAGATGGTAACGGCAGCGCCGCATAGCGTTTGTATCGTGCACGCTTCCCACAACGACGATGTCCAGACATTTGAAGCAATCCATGGCCATCTTAGAGAACACGGAACCTTCAGACCAGTCAATCGTGACAGAGGACGACCGAGAGGGACGAAGACGCCGGCGTTGTATGAGGCACTCCTGCATGAAGTGGACGAGAACACCAATGTCAGCACACGGAGAGAAGCTACTACAGTTAATGTGGACCATACGCAGGCTTGGAGAGTGCTTCGTGATAACATGTTTGATTCCATATCATGTACAGCGTGTTCAGGCCCTGACATCTGAGGATTTTCCTGTTGGTCGTACGTTTTGCCTTTTGTCTGGCGGACAATGGTTGAACCCTGCTTTCTGTGAAACGGCCTTGTTTATTAAAGATGAAACAACATTTAAACGGCACCTAATAATTAGTTATCATAATGCACACATCTGGGCCCAGGAACATCCTCATAGTACGGTGCAAACACGCCCCCAACAACAATTCTGTGTCAATATTTGGACTGATATCGTGGGTCACTGTTTAATAGAACCTTATTTTCTGCCATGAAGTCTCAATGGTGAGACTTACGAAGCATTATTAGCAAACGACATACCTGTTTTGTTGGAAGATGTCCCATTGCACATACGACAGAACACATTGTACTTCATGCATGATGGAGCTGTTGCGCACTTCTCTGCACGACGCCGGCGTCGAGATGCAATGTTTGGTGATTGTTGGATAGTTAGAGTTGGCCCTATTCCGTGGCGACCCAGGAGCCCTGATTTTAATCCACTAGACCTTTTTTGTGGGGGCTTTTAAAGACACTTGTGTCTGCAACCCTCGTAGACGAAGACGAAACTCTTCGTAATCGCATTGTGGCGGGGCGCGACGTAATCATAAATTTCCTAGGTATTCATCAACGTGGCAGGCAGTCGATGCGCACGGCGGGTTGAGGCATGTGTTCGTTGCGATGGAGGGCATTTTGAACATTTTAATTTAAAGCCGTAAGTTTCGACGATATCGTTTCACAAGTTCCTAACAACTGCGGATTCGATTCCCGGCGGGTTCGGTCCCCGGATTTTTGCACATGGGAATCGTGCCGGATGATGCCGTTGGTCGGCGAGTTTTCTCAGGGATATCCCGTTTCCCCCACCCCTTATTTCCAGTGCTGCTCCATACTCACATGTCACCCCTCACCAGCGCTAAAGACCTCTATATTAAGCCTTGACCAAGGTCTCGCACTCACTCCTGACAACTGTCACAGTTATTCCTACTATGTATGTGTTAGTGGCGTTGTGTGTGGCATAGTAACATGTTATGTACTACTGTAATGACGACCCACAGCAACATGATCCTAGCCGCGCGCTATCAACCGTACGTCATGTATTGCCAACTGTAGCGCAGAATCAGTGAGTTTTCGGACCTATTTCGATATAGCATTTTTTGTTCCTCTACACGTGATGATTGTTTCCCTAGAATATTGACATGGAATTTTGCAACAACCTGTGTAGTGCAGTAATTTTAATTCTTACTGAATGGTCGTCGTAAGTACAGTTATTTTTACATTAATTTTTGCATGTTTATATATTTAACATACATGCATTACTTTCATTCCGTAATAACACCAACCAACAATAATTAGTTCAGTCTTACGTTATTCAGGTTTTTTATTGATATTACAATAGAAATGTCTATAAACGTTTTAAAATTACCAGCTACCAAATACAGTCGAACTCTTGCAACGATAATTTCATGTTCACGTTAGTAAGGTCATAACTAGTGGGATGATTATTATTAAGGGCGTGGTACACCTCAGTTTTCAACATTTTTTTTTTATTTTTGTATTTGTACCAGATAATTATTGTTCTTATTTTAGACATACATTGTGATTAAATCTTCTCTTAGGAAATTTGTGTATCTCTCATCGTTTTTGCGTAACGAGTCGTAAACGTCAAAATTTTGCACTTTACGGTTTTATGTACACCACTAGAACCAACTGACATACCAAACAAAAAAAATTCACAGTGTGTAACAATGTTGTAGGCTATGGTTTGACATACACAAAAACTAAAGAATAAAATATTTTTGTATTTAATAAAAAAAATGCCGAATTTTAAAATGAAAATTAAAAATTTTCAGTAACTTTTAAAAATACAAGAATATATACACTTTTGTTTTTATATGTCTCAAATAACAGTCTAAAACATTGTCATGCACTGTGAATTTTTTCGGTTTGGCATGTCTGTTGGTTTTAGTGGCGTACATTAAACTGTTAATTGCAAATTGTGACGTTCACGACTCATTACGCAAAAACTATGAGAGACACAAAAATTTCCAAAGGGAAAGATTTAATTACAATTTATGTCTAAAATAATAAAAAAAATATCTGCTACAAATATAAAAATAAAAAAGACGCTTGGATCTGAGGTGAACCGCACCCCTAACATTGCAAAAACGCAGGATAATTCATAATCCACATAACTAAAACAAATGAAAGTTTTATATGATTCCAAGTTCTAGTTTGAAAACCAAGAAAAATTCGCTATATTACGTTTTATATATTGCGGATAAAAAAAACATTAGAAAATATTCTTTGACGAAAATATTAAATATATAAGCTTCCACTAATCATCAGGTTTCTGTGGAAACTTTTAAACAGACATCAACGTGGTTTCTCTGTCTAAGCCACATAGTGATGCATTTGTATACTACTGAAACAGTCATGATGCGGCTTCGACCAGGGAGCCGCGAATATCCGTTCTAACAACTGCATAATTGAAATTCCAATTAAATTTTGAAGCTATGCTCTGTTTTAATAGAAAGAAGGTAAATTTTTGCTACAGCTGTACCACTGCCAAGAACCGAGAAGGTTTGACGAAATTTGTACTCTCTTTGAAAATTTGGATTATACTCCCTTGTGGAAAGATATAACTACACATGCGTGATGGTAACTAACACTTTACAGGTTTCAAAGGAAATTAATTACACACATTTTTATTTTCTGAAGGTAAAAGAAAACATCGCCCACTAAAGACATAAAAACGAAGAAATTAGGCCCGAACGCATGATTTCTGAAATACGAAGTGTGCTTCTGGTACACTTGATCAATGCTTGCCTTGTAGAAACCATTCACAAAAAATATTAATTAATACGTGGCGTGATGCTACCTACACGACACGAATTTCTTATGATATTTTACGGTGTTGCTAAAAACATTAATAAAGTCGGAAAATATAACTATCATTTCATATAATTTTACATAAACACAATTTTCAAGCCCCAAACTATTCATAAATATATCCAAACGCGCAGGACAGAGCTATTACTCGGGCGCCAACCATCTGCACTAGCCATTGTGCATCATTTAGCTAATAACTTGTACTTCACGTCGTAATTGTACAATATCCGGAAAACTGATTGTTCAGCATGTAATTAATACGCCTAACAACGCTGCGTACCATGCTCTGAAGTGTTCGAAATTATTCTACGTAGCTTTCTATTTACAGCAAACTGATATTCCTTTACCAAGTTCGAGGTTTTTACTGTTAAGCACCATCATTGTGTAACTTATTTATAAGAAACCTATATAAACAGAGCAGTTTTTAAATGTAGACTACACTGTGAGCGAACATTGTAGAGTCGAGGGAAACACCACAATGAAACAAAAGAGCAAGAAGGATAAGGCAGAACTTGTTGTTGTTAACAAGTATATAAAGTTAGTACAGTTACGAAGAAAAATATGTGTCCAGAAAGATAGCATAATATCACAAAGCATAACAAAATAACGATTGATACAATGGAGGAAATAATACATGATCGTTGACCAATAAAGACGAGACAACATCAAAAGTAGAATTACTGAGAACTACAAAAATAACTAAGCTTATGCCCTCTCTAAGTTTATACTTGCACGATTGCAGAACACGCACATTTTTACTAAACCAGTTTGAATAAATTGAAGAAGACGAAATCAACAAATACCTTTTATATACAATTTAATTATTAAATTTTTTTTATGTTTGCAAATCGACAACATAGAAACGGCATGTCTGTACATCAAGTAATTAGTCTCAGAAACACAGAGCCCTACCATACTAAATGTAGCGTAATAAATATTCTAAATTGGTAACAATAAAACCAATAAGTCACGTGAGTGAAAAATATCTAGTAAATGGACGAGGATAGCAAAAATTAACAGAGACTCGAATATTTTTCAACATAAAAACACAATAAAAATATAACGTGGCAAGCTTCCTATGACAACAACGAGACTTTTCGAGTACTGAGATATGTTTATGTCATCATCCACATTACGGACTGAGAAATTCCTTTAGACTGACTGGCATTTGCGTCGTCCTTTTGGATAAGACAATAGTCCTTTCCGGAATTGTATTTATATTTTATATTGAAAACATCAAGTACTACCTATTCTTTTTTTATGGTGGGGTATGCTACTACTCCTCCACATTCTATGTTTTTGAATTCAGTTCTGTCTGTAATGAACCCCTAGTGCAAAAATTGATCAAAGCGTGCATTGAAATCATTGATTATATTGCAAGGTGTCAGAATATTACTTTGCGCCAGTGCGATAAAAGTAAAATATTTACCATGTACTGTACCTTTGGAAGTTGGACCTTTGTAAAATTCAAGGTAATAAGACAGTGTTGCTGTGGGCATATCTTGATCCAAGCCAGATAAATGTATTGATCTTTCATCAAAAGTACTGTGGTAAATTTTTAAGTTGGTATGCAGAATCAGTTTCATTGTGATGAGAGACAGATTCCCCTCTGATTGTTTGAAAAAGTATAATTTTTATCATTTAAAAATATAGAATAAGATTTCTGGGACGACATAATATTGCAATGACGTATGTCCACAATAATACAGTTTGTCATAAAAGAACATATTAATTTTTAGCACGTAGTCAGTGGATGTGGTTTTCCTAGTAGAGCGTGTCGTGTTTATATTATTAGTAAAAGATTAAAGTAACAGAGATAACGTATACCCATTATTTATTTTGCGTGTAAAAGTGTTATAAAAAGGAAATAACAGAGTTGTTTTAACTTTTTTCAGTCTTCTGAATCCTTATGTCAAAAACAAACTACTAGTTTAATTTTTGAGCATGAACATCTACAATATATGCTGTTATATTTCATAGCAAGCACTAGTATATACTGACGTCGACCGGTCCTCACAGGTGTTTGCATGTCGAACTAGGCTACGTTTGGTCAGCGTAATGGTGGTGAGAAGGGCGCCAGCATAGTCTGCACTCGGACTAGCACGAGACTCTTAATCTCGGGGTCGTGGGTTCGAGCCCCACGTTGGGCGCCACGTGACGTCGACCGGTCCTCACAGGTGTTTGCATGTCGAACTAGGCTACGTTTGGTCAGCGTAATGGTGGTGAGAAGGGCGCCAGCATAGTCTGCACTCGGACTAGCACGAGACTCTTGTGTTTGTAGGGTCGTGGTCGAACACCCGGGCTAAATACCTGTGAGGGGTCTGTCTAGCTGA
>PNEQ01112213.1:0-34484 GCA_003012365.1 Medauroidea extradentata
GGCGTCGTCTTTCGGTGCCGAGAGAAAGGACATCGTCGACAAAATGGCCGACAAAATAGCCGACAAAATGGTCGACAATCCAAGATGGCCGACAAGATGTACGACAAAATGGCCGACGATGGCCGACAAAATGGCCGCCAAGATGGCGGACAAGATGGCGGCCGTGGCACCGAGCACCGACGCCCTTCGCCCCCAAAGTTCACCTACCAAACCCATCTACTCATAACTGCACTTTATATCATTAATAAACTTATATGAACCAAAATGTATCGATTCATACTGACTGCACATTTTACCTTAACGCGCAAACATCAAGTGACGTGTCCAGGGAGGATAGACATTTCCCGACGTCAGTCGTTACGCAAGGATAGATACTAATTTGCTGAAAATAGAACTTTAGCAGGGCTGTTTTGAATGCTCACTTTATCCCGAAGGGCTTATAGAAGCTTACATGTCTGTAGAGTAACGGTAGTACCATTACTGTATCAAGTATAAGGAAAATTTTGATTTAACCAAAGCTAATAATAAAACTTGTAGAATATGATGTAATAGGTAGGGATTACTAATTTTCGCGACAATAATTTACACCAACTCGTTTCAGTACCTTACATTCACACCAGAAGCCCTACTTCTAATTGCACTTTCAAACACGTGCTACCTCTACACAAAGACACGCTGCCAATAAGCAAGCACGAAACAGGGCTGCACATATGCACGCGAAATTTTTAAACAAAGTGGTACATAACTATTTTGGTAAAAGCTCCTGGTCCTTTGCGATAAGGGAAAAAAATTATCTAATATGTCCATACCTACCAGTGCAACCTAATTCTGATTGCTTAGTTTGTAGAGATCTGAAAATTTCGCGTTTTCTTTTGGGCGTAAGCTAGACTTCAAGCAGCTGTAAGTTCGTGTCAATTTCACAATTGGGCCTACATTAGTCTGACAACTCCTGGAGGACGCTGAGACAATAATATGTAAGCAACTATATGCAGGCGCAGTTATGTGGTATCACTGTGTCAGCAAGAGAGCAGATGCTGTCTGCTTGAAAACACATATATTTTTGGAGGTTAGGCTTCAGGTCAGTGAACCCGCACATTTTCCCCGTCTCTATTAATTTTAATAGTTACACAAACTGTCCAAATACTTATAATTGACTCTTTCAACGTTATGTTGATCGTTGAGTCATGCCATGTAGATTTCAAGTCCGTGTTCATTATTGGTTGTCATTTGAAGTCTGAATCCTGAAAGCGATCGGTGACTCGCTTTGTTCGCTACCGAATTTGTTCAGTGTATGTTTGGAAATGCACATATTTCTTCGTTATTATCTCAAGCACCATGCTAAGTCCGGTGTTTTAATATTTCTTGGGTTAATAACATTATGATTTGTTTTAGACCATAGTTTTGTGAATTGATCAAACGATTCTTGCATTGGTGAAAAATTATGAAAAATATTTTGAACGCACACTGTTACAGCACCAAGTTGTCACTGAAACTCAGGTGCAAAACGAGCCAGTCACAACTGCGTAGCATGTTCTATGCGCCATAGAATTGATTCGTTTATCATATGAGGCTGTGCAGTTATTTCGTTACTGTGTATATCAACTAAGTACCGGCGTTGCAAGTATTTGATAGTTTCTCTCTCATTTAATATTGTATATATTTGTGTTTGTATATTGGTTTATAGTTTTCAGGCATAATTGCTTGTAAATAACATTTTCTGTTTTAAATTACTGTATTTTGAGTACAACTTGCCTCAGCTCTGTTTCGGTGATTCTATCATAGTTTACAGGTGCTATAAAGACGTACCATAAAACTTGGTTACTTTGACCATGGGAAGAAACTATGTTCCACCCAAAATAATGGTTCTCTTGAATAGTTTGTTCTGAAAAAATGCCATAATGTAATTACATTAATTGTATATATAATATATGTGAATATTTACAATTCAGCTACAGTTATCTGTTACTGCGAGAAACGGCGCAAAACTAATATATTATCTGGAAAAAAGTAACTTAGTTGTATAACTATGTGCTGCTTAAGTCAGTGAAACAGAACAGCACATGTTCTCAGGCTAGAATGTACTTTAATATACAATTAATGATATGTCAACCACCGCCTTCTTCAAAGTTAATGCTATTCTGAATGTCACGTTACAGCTAGCGCGATTTCCTCCGATGGCTGGCTCCTCCACGTAACTGAGATAACGGTTAACGCAACTACGGAACGGACTCACGCGCCTGATCACTCGACCCACACATGACCAGCCAAGGACTGATAAGTCTAGCAACGATGGTGGCGCCTCGCTTATGGGCGGCAGACCTTTGAACTACAGTCCACGAGGTTGTTGGCTCGCGCATAAATTTGAAACAACCCGTTCCTAGAACATTAAACTGGTACAGCATCCTTGCTGAACGTGGTTGGTTAAGTGGGCGACGGTGTTTTGGGGAAATGCGTCACCCTTGAATTTTCAGTCGTAAAAGTGATTGCATCCACGTAAAATATTTATGTAATTAGACAGTCTTTATTTTGCTAGTTAATATGAGCTATACAGTATTCGTACGCATACAAAAGGATCAACAATGACTTGACAAATTAAAACATTCAGTGAACTATATACAATGATTTTTGTTTGTAACTCCTTATAGTATTAGAACTAATTATTTGTTATACTTTTTCAGCGAAAACTCAGATTAAATGTCAAAACATTTTTAATTAATTACTTATTTTTATAAATTTATGGAGAACCAGTAACGGATATTTCATATTTTTTCAATCTTCTGTCTCAAGTTTTACTTCAAAATTTTAAACTTTTCGTTTTTATCCCGATATGGCACAAACATTGCTACCTAGAGTTTAATCGAAGTTTAGTACCTGCAGTATATTTCTTAATTTTGTCTTCTGATCGTCAGTAGGAATCATGAATAGTTTGTGTGATGATAACATAAACATTATGAACTGTAGTGGTAAAACAGTGACATATTAAACCATTGCAGTAAACGATGCTCTATTCCGTGATGATTAGCTACTTAAACGCCATAGAATTTTTTTACTGTAGGACAGATTAAATACAAAAATTTTATTAATGTATGATTAATGGTTTTTTTCACTCTTTCCCTTAACATAAAAATTAACTCTTCAACAATTATCATATTCTTCGAGCCATGTTGTAAAAGGAGACTAACATTTAACATATCAGATTCTGAAAAGATGTGAGACATCCTCTATAAACTTGAAAATTTTGAGTTAATGTAATAATACATTACTGTAACTAATTTTTAAAAAAAGCAACAACGGCTATTTCTCTTCAGTCAGATAGTCACTGTTCCCTACTATATATGTCACAAAATCCACCAAGTTATAATTTCTCATGGTACATAGGATTTTCTTTAAGCGTCTGTGTCTCTCATGCTTCTAGATTGTAAGGGACGTATAGATAATACATGAAACATCTCAGGAGGTGAATGCCTTGAGGAAAATAATCACACTTACGTATTGCAACCCGTAGTCTGGCTGAACTGGTGAAGGAATTTTAAATTTGAATTCTAGCAACACATCGGAAACAGCTTGAATAAAACTACGATTTTTAACATTGTTTTATTTTATCGAGTTCTAAACGATAAGGAAACCAACTGTGCTAACTGCGCTAATGCCGTCTGCTTACATAAAGACAATACAAAATTAATGAAATATGGGGACATACGCCATTGTATAGGCTGCTCACTATAAACTGAGCACTCAGCAGAACTTGTAATTAATTATACATATGTTTTACGGGTCAATAGATGTTAACTTTGAGAGTGTTGAATAGTGTACACTAGTTTTTAGATACATGGAAGTTTGTATATTAAAAACAGTGATGATGGCTGCAAGCTTAAAGAAAGAGGGAAAAAAATTAAAGTTAAAAGTTCGAAAAAAAAAAGAAAAAAAAAAAAAAAGGAAACTTAGACAATGTTACACACAACACCGGATGGATGACTCCACGGAGACGTCGCAAACACAAGACTAGACGAAACAACTATGAAAACACAGGATAACACAGGAGTTTCAGACGATCTAGTCACGACATTTCGGGAGCTGACGCCTGCTCCCGTCTTCAGGCAGACTGAAACTGCTGTTTTGTGTGTTTCCATAGATGTTTCGTCTAGTCTTGTGTTTCTGACGTTGCTGATGTGTCATCCATCCTATGTTGTGTGCAAACATTGCCTTTGTCTCAGTTATTGTATGTGTTGTTTTAATGAAGTTACACCCAACCACTAATTTTACTTTTTATTACATATGGGATATTTGAATAGCGAAATTTGGTTTATAATTGTACATATTCTTGTCCGTTTCACAAAATTTTGTCTCATTAAATTAGAAAATAAAACTTTAGTTGTCCCAAGAACTTGGTAGAAGATGTACTGCAACAATATATTTAATATTTATTCATGACACTATTTTTCTTCAATTATTATTTTTTTAACTAATAGCATTTTTAAAACAAACACACATAATATTACAATATTTATATTCGCTAACTTTCATAATAACTGTTTTTAATTCATAAATATCGCTTCAGAATAAAGTAAATACTTTAATTTTAAAATAAAATGATACTTTGGTGTACACTGGCACCGTTTTGAGAAAATGTTAGTTTCTTATCGTAATGAACTGTGTAGTTAGATTCCTCGCTCCAAATACCAATATACGACGCTACTATTAGAGCCACATTCAACTAAACACATCAATTTGTACAACGAGATAATGTAGTGATGTGTGTCAGTGAAGTCTTATAAAAGTGTTAATTTTAGTTATCTGTTGAAATCGGGAGAAGCTAAGGTGCTAGAGATAGTTTATTTTTCCCCATCGCGACGGAATGTGGCAAGGAAATTATGTGATACAGGTCAGCTTGCGAGATCCCATTCATAACTATTAAATTAACTGTAATCTGATTAAATTGTAAAATTCGGTACGGTTTCATGTTGAATCTGGGTACCGTTGTAATCTCCTTCAGGCCGTCTCTTATTTTTTATCGCCTGCGTGTAAACCGGTTGGCACACCTACACGTTCTAGGAAACAATAACGCTAGTAAATTAACTGTTAAAGACAAACTGGCATTAGATTTATATTAGCGGTTTTTCATACGTCCGTAGTCAAATGTTTTTTTACTAAAAAAAATTCTTTGTAAGAATTCGTGACGTATCCCTTGTTAAAAATATGATGTGTATTTTTCGGAAATCAAAGGTTTCAATTGCTTATTTATGTATTAAAGTTTACCTTACGAAACTTCAGTAAGTCCGTGAATATAAATTACGTATTGGACACCTATACAACTATTTATTTAGCAAAGTTATTGGGACGATGAATGTATTTACATTTCGTTTGTTACCGGCCTGCACACCTAGTTGTGGGTTTTTATACAGTAACAAATATTTATTAAATAACGTATCCTTGTCCCCGTGCTGAAATACTGTCATATTACGCTGGCCGTCGGGGTGAACGTATTGTAAGCGTTCGAGGCCAATAAAAGTGAACCTGTAAGGGTGACACACAATGCGCAGCATGCGTCTGTCTAGCCTCTGCGTTCATTATTCGCAACATTAGCTCGCCGCTTTGATATATTTAACTGTGGTCTTGTTATTTTATAATTGATTGTTAAGGATAACATAGAATGTACACACATAAACGTTATTATTTAGACTGTACACCAATATTTTCATATCTATGAATGACTCAAATATGTATACCCTTTTTCGGCCAAGACAAGAATTGCTTTGAATAATGTTGGAGGACCTGGATCGGGTGTTGAGTGTAACTTTCTTCAAATGCTATTCTTAATGCGGCCGCCTTGTGAAAGGCATGTTTGTGTGTGAGATACGAAAATCGATGAGGTGCTACGAGTGACGTCAGCCGGCACATGCATTATGATATCGCCTCTACGGCCAAAGTCGTAAACGCGCTCGCAGGGTTCCTGCCGTAACGTTTCCTCAGTGGGACTTTGAGCTGTGACCCTATTATGTTATTTAACGCGTCATTGTAGCAAAGTCTAGTGTGCTTGTAAACCTCAATTTCGAAGAAATCCGTTACATATATCTTGAGAAACAACCACGTGAAAAAGCCATTTTTAGTCAAGTTTGAGGGCTTGAAAATAATGCTTCCAGTGTACGTATTCAAACTCACATTCGCAAGTAGTTAGAAGTGTGTTTTCTTTTCGTAGATAAGCGTTGTGGTCGCACGTTTACTGGTCTCTGAGAAAAAAAGTAACTCCGAACACGCTGCTCGCAGTTTGTGCGCCAGCAAGACGGCCACCTTAAGGCGACATCAATATCGCTCTTTGGTTATTCGTTAATAAGCTTGTATCGGCCGAAGTTCTGCACATTGCTCTGCGCCTGGGCAGGTGGTAGCCTTTACAAGTGATCGTCTTATTTGCATGCTAATTCGCAATATTTACTTAATAAGAAATAAATTACTACAGTTATTTTGTGAATCAGTTGTCAATTGTGTTGATTTTGTTGTCAATTGATACAATGTTGAAAATAATTACGAAAATCTTAATAAAAAATACTGAATTTTGAAATGAAAATTAAAAAATTTCAACAATTTTTTTTTTTTAAATACAAAAATATTGTTTTGTTTTGCTTTGTGTGTTCTACACTGAGAATTTTTTCGGTTTGGTGTGTCAGTTGGTTGTAGTCATACATAAAACCGTAATGTGCAAATTTTGACGTTTACGACTCAATACGCAAAAAACTGTGAGAGGTACAAACATTTCCTAAGAGGAAGATTTAGTCACAATTTATGTTTAAAATAAGAAAAGAAATATCTGGTACAAATATATAAATAAAAAAAACGTTGAAAACTGAGGTCTCCATTAAGGTCTATTCACGTGGTTGACATATTTATCTTCATCTCATAAACGATAACCGATGGGTATGACACGTTTTTGGGCTCACCTGGCAACATGGAAGGTATGATCCTGTATCTATACTGTTTGCGATAATTACAATTTAAGCTTATAAGAGAGCAGGTATCATAAAAACGTCTTCTAATTTTAACGAAAATTGTTTTTGCTATGATGACATGTTTTTAAGACAAACAATGGAATCATAAACAGACTAACCAAAACCACATTTCTTTATGGAAAATATTACTTATACTGAAAACTAAAAAAAAAAAAAATTAAAGAAAACTGTAAGATGGTTTTAGGATATCTGCTTCCCTTTAAGGTTAAAGAACTAAATGCACCGCTAAAGCAGTAAAAAGAAGTGATTACAGCCCTTTGGTAGAATATTCGCTACCACCTTTATAATTACATATTATGCTATGACTTCAGTAAGTAAAATGGCGTAGAGTGTAACATAGTCGGTGATTGGAAATTGAGAATACTAAATGTGAATTTTACAATTTTTGTTCAAAAAACATTAAAGCCAAGTGAATGAAGGAATTCAATTTATGTAATATTAAGATAATTATACCAAACGTATATAAAGGTCATGAGTTACAAAATTTACAAAATACAATACGAAAGTACTGTTTATAAACATATAAAATTATCCATGACGGCGACAGATGATTCACTTTAAGGCTACTCACAAATGTAAGATACTGAAGATGACTAAGACCTAGACGATACAGAAGGATACTGCTGAACTATAGGAGGCGGGGTTTCCCGGTGATCGTGCGCTGACCTTCAGAACCGAGGGAGAACCGGACTTGTTCAAACCAAACTGGTAACCAGGTTGCAGTGACGGCGCCTGTGAGGATGAAGGAGACCACTGAATACCGCATTAGTGATGTAAGGCGAGTCTTAAAATATGCACCCTACATCTTCTGCAGTATTTCTTTTTCCCGCATGTCATGTGTGGCAGGACGGTATTGCTACAACGTTATTAGCACATTCTCTCGCTGGGGCAGAGAGGGTCACTGACCCTAGGCTGGTGCTGCGTGGAAAAAGCGCTAGCTAGCTAGGGTAAACCTGCCTCAAAGGGCAGAACGAAATCAAACAAGTAGCCAATGTTAAAAATAAACAAAATTTTAGAATGACCTGAGAACTTTTAATAGGATTAAAAAAAATGTGACTACACAAAATCTTAGAGATTTTTATTCCACAGTATCTCCTTTTCCATTCTAGAACCATTTCTGCAGGGTTTGTCCCAGGCACTGATAATCTTTACTCCTTTAGTATTCAGTTTCTGGAGATTAAGCTGTATTTTCTATAACTTGTAAAGCAATATTGTTTTGACCGTCAGGCTAGCATCCTGCGTCCAGTAACGGCAAACATGTTTAATGCATCACGCATCTTCTTCTTACCAGTAAATTATTTCGGTAATATTTGGTCTTGCCTCTTTTCGCTCGCTTGTATTTTTAACCTCTCACCCGGGTCATTTTCTGTTACTGTTCAAATGCAAACAACTTATACAATTCCTAATAAGAATGTATAGGTTTACGAACATACATCGTTGCTTACGATCAGTTGTTGAAGCCTGTAAAAATATTGAACATGCAACCCACGAAGACAACAAGACAGTTGATCGTAAAGAAAAAACTGGTGTACGTAATGAAAAAAAAATATATATTTTTTTTTTTATTTTTTTTATTTATCAAGAAATTCCGAATTGGAATTCCAGACAAACTACCGCATATGCCCTAAAGACAGACGTAAAAAAAAAAAAAAAAAAAAAAAAAAAAAAAAAAAAAAAAAAAAAAAAAAAAAAAAAAAAAAAAAAAAAAAAAAAAAAAAAAAAAAAAAAAAAAAAAAAAAAAAAAAAAAAAAAAAAAAAAAGAAATACTGAGCGTAAAATTATAATGAAATCCGACGAACAACAGTTGACAACAGAAAATTAATTATAATACAACTGATGATAATAGCAGTCAGCAAGGAATGCCCTGATTGCGAGTTGGAAATTCAGTCAGATTGCTACAAAACACTCACAGAAAAATCAGACAAAAACTAATACTGAATGAGAAAACAATAGGAATTGACAAGGACGACAGTGGACAGCGCACAAATGACTATAGGACAACAGACGACCCAGATATCAAACAACGAAGGCTGATATGTTTCGCGAATTGAAATCTACCCTCGTCTTTAGGTGTAAGACGCAACTAGTTAGCGACACCAGAGTACGACTGAAGTTGACAGTGTGAAGGGACTCGTCGTGAACCTGCCTGTATATATATATATATATATATATATATATATATATATATATATATATATATGTCGGCAATCAAGCGAGCCGATGATGAGGTGCACGTCCTCTGTGTAACTGAAACTACGGCAGCAGGCAGGCAGGTTGTAGTTTCCTACGACATACACCTGGCTGTCAAGACGTGTTCTCACACCACGTGGCACAGGGACCGGTTAGTACCAGACATGAGGTTGCCATCCACTGACGTGCCTTCCTAGCTGGCTATGTTGCCATCCTCGCTCGTCAACTGTCACCACCACAGCTATAGAGGCGAGGCGTGCATGGCAGCGAGGTAGACACTGGCTCCCACTCACAAGTACAGTCACTGCATATTTAATAGGCACAGAAGTCGCCAAACAAGGGATATACATATTTTACAAGGTTTTCTTTCAGATAAGCTGTCGTCAGAGTAAACATCTAGACGACAGAAAACTTAGCTAATAACTAGGCCTACCTGTAGTATACAAAAACCGTCAATATTTAGGACCATAAGCTAACATATTGGTTCTAAACCTTTAATGCAAGAAACTATAATATTTTACCTAAATTTGTCACAAACAAATAACATAACCATTAAAGATATGTGAAAATTATAAGAACCTTACGTGACACCGTATTTTGGTAAATTAATTGTACCGATATGGGTCTTGTATGATCGAAGGATTGTTAGGTATTGTTTAAGAGTAAGTTGACCTGGTGCGTGAGACAAGGTGTAACGTGGTCCAGAAAGTAATTTTTTTGTGTAACTATTGAAAATGTTTACAATGAGTTTATCTACGAAAAGAAGAGACACTTCAAGCTGTTTCCCCACGATTTTAAAAATGAGGTCTGCTAATTAAAAACATTATTTCCAAGATCCTCAAAAGTGCTTTAAAAAAAATTTCCCGTGTTTCTGTAGCTGAGAAAATATCCACTGTAATTGGAAAACCAAATCATAGAAACTTGCATTGGACTTTGCCACATACTTTCCACAAATAAAATAACAGGGTCATCGCTTGAAGTCCCGTTTAACAAAATCGTTTCTACGATAACACTGTACGTTCGTTTAGTCCTTCGCGCCTAGAGGCGATGAGATGTTTGACGGGCGTATTATATTTGACTTATCCCCTCTCCCGTTTCCGTGCCTCGAACGTAAAAAAAGCTAGCGTCCACAAACTCTTAAAGAAGAATCACAAATACTGAGTAGTGGCGCACCAGAGTCATCACTGGCACAGGCAGATAGAATACGTCAATAACGAAAGGCCAGATATGGACATGTTACATTCAAGCCTAGCAAACAGTAATCTTTTACGCTGTAAAGCATTGTCCCCAGCAATCATATGTTTGCATAACTTCAACTCAACAATATTTTTTAAGTTATGTATTTTCTTACAATCATATAAATATCTAAATTTCGTTTACTTCTGTGGAAAGAAACACGTAGTTACAAATATTTTACAGACATTTTAGCGCAATATTTTTCCCTTCTATCTGTACTTAAATATTCGAAAGAAAAATAGAACTGAGGCCCTTCATAAATTGGCAGTCTACTTTTACTCTTTATGAATTTTCGTTGTAGAAAACCAGCTGTGGTTTATGCAAATTTTGAAGAGTAAATATTTTTCTTATCCGCTGAGAAAAAGGAAGGTAAAAGGGCGTTCGTCTTATCGACAGCAAGATCTTTAAAGAAGGTGACACAACTTAACACAGTGACAAAAGCTGTAATGTGGCTTGGCCGTGCCATGGCATTTGCTAAGGAATTATCCAATAATTTCCGTGGAATTAATTTGGGAAACTATCGAAAATCTAATACCAGATGGCTCGAGCCGGGAATCAAACCCATGTTTCCCCGAATACGAGTCTTACGTGTTGCCGTTTCGCCACCTCTCTCGGTATTATCAGTTTTTCTAACGCTATCGTGTTCCCATGCCTTAAAACAAGTGCCAGAGATGCTATTCCGTTAGATTAACTTTCAAGAAAAATGTCATTTTAAATATTGGAGAAAATTAAACTGAAATTCCTTACAAATTAGTGTAAATTAAGAGAAAAAATTATTTGCAATCTTATTACAGTCCTCAATTATTTAGTCTTTCAAGAATGGTTGTGTAGGAAGGCTACTCAGAAAAAAAAACTTTAAAATATTCATTCAGTTATAGCGTCTACGTCTTTCTGCAAGAGAAAATGTGTTCCAAAATTCGACAGTTATATGGGTGTTTGCTGTATCACAATTTGTGAAAAATCTGCTTTAATTAAATGTAATAAATACTTAATGTTTTTGTATTGTCTAAACATGACTTAAGCCACCGCGTACCTGGGACTCGTGGCGTGAGCAAGAATAGAGACTGAATAGTTGAATTGTATTATGTTGTCTGAGTCTCCAGTCAACATTACATTTATTGGGTAAAAATCATTTTCTGCAATAAGAAGAATATTGATGAGTTTTCTTCGAGTTTTGATTTTGAATGAAAATACTTATTTGCTCATAGTTTACACAGCTTGAGAATGAGCACTTTGTATGAACAAAATACATGAACGTCACATGTGATTTTAGTAAGTATTATGTTGATGAAAATTGGTAGGTATGTTTTAAGGACTTTAGTAGAACACACATGCACCAACATGCTGTCACACACGCACACATCAAAACAGGAAGGTGATCTCCAGTGCTTATTTTTCTTCAGAAAGTAGGCTAAACATGCGTTGAATAAATTCTATCCACCGGTAATTATAAGCCTGTGCGCTTCTACATCACTGGTAGAGGTGAATGGCTTCAGGGATTTTACTTCGTAACTGGCTGGTGTACATTGTTACGGATACCACCGCAGCGCTCACCAAGCAGGGATACTGCAAGCGCGGAGCGGTGTTATGACAACACTTTAAAGGTTATCCTCAATACTGAGAGCAGGCTGACATATAACGAGTGGGCAAAGCCACCGAGGTGGTTGTTCATCGGACCGTCAGCTGGGGTACCTCCAGGTCGGCTAGGACGCCGTCCCCCTGCTGACCAACTCCGTCGTCCGAGGGTCGGACGTCTGGGACTCCGCTCGTGACCCGGGAAGGTCAAGTCAGTGCTCACGTGCGATAACGTCTAAGTGTCGACTGTTCCAATGCACAGCGGTTAGCCGCTTGGAACTGGGTTCCAATATACTTCTATATAAGCTCTCTGTATTCAGGTCTTAAGACAAGATTGTACGACGCCAATTGTAAAGCTGTACTGTGCACTGTCAATTTATATTAAAGCCCCTTCTAGTCAATATTGTGGTGTCTGATAATTATTCTTAATACCTGGTCGCAGTTCATAAGAGTCAGTCGAGTGGTGGAGACAGTAGTAGCCTGCAGTCTGAGCACGCCACCCTTTATGTTCACCCCGAGAACCAACTGGAACAGAGAACCATTTTAAAGAGTGAAACAACATGCTTCTCTATGTTCTGTATTATTTTTGTTATTGGGCAACAAAGAGCACTTTTTATGCCCTGCAGGGCCTAGAGTCAATCATATCCATCTACGTGTGAAACAAGTATAACTTGCTGAACAGAAACGGATGCCTATTATTGCTTAGTAGCCAAATACAAAATTGAGTTTCTCAAATTTAAAATAGCGCAAGGAAAATGTTTCACTGAAAAAATAGTACAGTTGTAGGTACCATACTTGTGATAAAATAGGGACAACAAAACAGTTTAGTTGTTGGTACTACTCTGGACAGTTCCTTCAACAATCTGTTTAGTAGGAGAAACAAATGCCCTTGTTGCTTTTACAAACCAGATGGTAACTTCTACAAAACTGATTGTTGAAGGAACTGTCCAGAGTAGTACCAACAACCAATCTGTTTTGTTGTCCCTATTTTAACTCAAGTTTGGTACCTGCAACTATACTCTTTTTTCAGCGTTTCATTTAATAAGCTCATAGAGTTAACCATTTTGTTTCGTAGGATGTAAAAATAAATTGTGACTACATCTGACACATGGCCTTGGTAAAATTTTAGTCATCCTAATAAATTTTATGCCACAAATACACTAAGTCCGGTAGACACAGTGACTTATTGCTATTGTGTTGTCGGCAATAACAAATGGCAGTTGAAGTAACAGTATATTGTTCATACTAGGACTATAAAACATTTGAAAGACGCGTCTGCTACATTCATCTGAGTTGAGAGAGTATGTCCATGTGTTACTACAAAACATTTCAGTATTTATTACTTCAGTGGTTATATGTAACATTTGAATATGTCTTCATATAATGTATGGAGATAAATATAGCATGGTTTATGTACGTACGTAAGCTTCTATAAATACTGATGTTAATTAAATAGGTTAATATCATTATGTTTCACAAATATTCTTCTTGTATTTTGCTACGTGCTATTCAACGTTACAAATAAATAAAAATAAAAGTGGCAGGAAATAACTGCCCCGAAACCCGATGAGATAGTTTTAAATGCACAAAATATTATGGAGTAGTATTCTTGTTGCATTTTTAAAACGAAGAAATTGGTCAACAATCCCCTCTAGAAAACAGATTTGGAGAAGTAGATCAATACAAGCCTATCCATACATCCAGCAAATATGTTTAAATAAGCACAATGCTACTACGCTTGTAAGTATACAGTAGTTATCCAATATCTGAAAGCTGTTAGTTCAGCTTGCTACGTATAGAAAAGTTTATGAACACCAGAGTAACAGCTCGGATAAGCAACACATCGACGCAGGCTTTTCTCAATGTGAACGGCGAGGACACCGTCTGGCTGTGACATTTTGTATATCCAAGATCGAGTGCACGATCTTCGTCAGTTAGAAGTTTATACGAAACTCCTTGACTTAAAACAGCATATATGCTTAAAAATATCACTTACAGAACGTAACAAGTAAGTAATCTCGTTTTAGGTCTCCCACTAATGCTTAATGTTTATTTTCACGGGGATCGAAAACAGCATTAAATTGGTGTGTTGTAGTCGTTTCCGTACCGTGACATTCTCAAGAGTCACAAACAATATATAGGCAGGTAAAGCACGCAGCATTATGTGTAATATTACATCGAAAAATGTGTTGCCACCACCGAATACCTCGTAGAGGTAAGTTACCGGCTAGAAGACTGCACGCCAGTTTAGTGACTACAGAAGCTAGGATGAGGCGTCATGAGCGTAGCTGGGTCACCCTTGCACTTCTGCACTAGTAGGTCTTGGATGTGAAAGATACGTCCACCGAAACGGTCATAAATTTCCATCATCAATTAAGGTAGGTAGGGCTTTATGTTCATTAACCCAGAGACCGTTACAATACAACTAGCAAATCTGAAATATAGCGGATTAATTAGGCATTTAATGAAAAGTAAGTAATTTCCCAGTAACAAGGAGTACGTGCAGAAACTTTCGTGTTATTTAAGCCATTTGAAACTTTTTTGAAATTCGAGTCAAAAAAGTGTACAAACCTGTTCCGTAACGTAGCTGACTTTCATCTCGTTGCGATAATGTTCAATAAACAGGCAAATATGTACACTTATCTGGCGTTTATTTGCGCCTTACGTCAAAGATAATTGATGCAGAAGTGACAACTAGCCCGTGTTTCGATCGTTTTACTACACAGCAAATGGACAGGAAACATACCACGATCCTTAGTCAGGAACTATCAGAACATTTGACTTGTAATGTTTTCGGTAAACCACTGAAAGATAAATTATGAATGGTCAGGCCCGCAATAGAATCTGGGTCCTTTCAAATTCAAATTCTATGTTTGACAACTTTGTAATCTCGCTAGGTTAGTAAATGAAGACTACTTTAATATCTGAACTGATTATACTGATACCCTTTTGAGTGTTTATTTGTAAGAATAGTTAACATTCTTAATTAAATGTAGCAGCGTAGTATTTACACGTCTAAGTTTAGTCATTTTGAAAGAAACTAGAAGTGGACACTTCCGACGTGAAAAATTGAAACTGCGGATATTTTAATAAGAGTAATTATATATTTCTTCACACTTTATGCACGTTTAAGTTATAAGAAAGTTTATTATTTGTATGAAACATAAAAAATGAATTCAACTTATGTTGAGTGATAAATAGAAAATATGCGTGGAAGATTTAAAATTACATCGAGAACCAATATATATAATTAACCATAAAAACTATGTTGGGATATTTAGTGGCAAAGAGAAGACGTATGCGTTAAGGATAGAGCACAACTTTTACACGATATGATTACGTAAGAATTTTGGAATAACAAATGCAAACAAACAACTCTATTGCCTTCCTAACAATAGCTGTTTTTGATAAAGGTGCATATTGGTTATACATTTACTACTAAGTTTTGAACAATACAATTGGAAACGTCGCTTGAATATAAATGCATTTTGGAAGGTACGCTACCAAATTCACACTGAACAATTGTATCTTTACTCCAAGAAAATATAAATAAACAGTTTAAGATGAAGTTTTACACACACCAGATATGTCATGTTCTCCCTAGCTTATACTACCCTAACTGTATGATACTGAGAGAGAGGTTAGTTGCAATCATATGGTCGTGTTGGCAGCTCTGCCCACACACGGCAACATGGCCAGACTGCTGGAGGTATGTTTACGCTCCACACAGCCTGTCATTGAATAATGGCCGTGCCGAACACTTTATAACGGCAGTCAGGACAGGCTCTCAAGGGTCCTCTGCAGCCTCCATCCCGCTACACGCGATCCTCGAAGCCCCTCGAGGTTGACAGCCTCCAAACAAAAACTGCGCCCTCCACCCTCGCTGCCTCCCACAATAAAACCGTCATCCTTCTGTACGACTCGAACATATGTCCAAGCCCACGAGAATACACGTAGTTATTTTTCCCCGAGTGATATATCTCTACGGTCCTTCAAAGGTCATGGTCGAGTGTTTGCATGTAAAATAAAAACTGTGAATTAAGAGACCGTGTAAATAATTGTTCAAAGCTAAGAAGGATGCCCAACAATCGAGTTAACTGGTCGAATGGTAAGAAGAAACTATAGCTATTCGCAACACGCACATGCTAATGCGAATGTAAATTGAATCTGCTGTTAAAGGGGGCATTATTTTGTATTTCTCCGAGAGTGCTTTATGAAGGCAACAATGTATTTTTTTACGACCGCACTAAATTTAATTTCCATTATGGGTGTCTTTGACGTTCGTAATACATTACGTATGTCTGTATACCGTAAGAAAGTAAGTAAATCATTAAACACTTTTGGTGTCTATCAACGAACAGCACAGTCTTGAGAGCTTGTGACAGTATATGTGATGTAAGTACTAAATTTTAAGATAGCGAAAATAATAACACAATCCTACACAACTCTGAGCTTACACGTAGTAACAGTATCATCTACATGTTCAACACGAGGCCAATGTTTCAATCTTTTTTGCCTACCAAAATTTAACGTAAGGAAAACATGGAAATAATATAAGTAATATGCATTTTATATGCACGAATAATTTAAGCATATGCTGCTTGTTTCAAGATATACTAAACATATAGAGGAGTTACAGATTAACACTGAACAAACATTACAAATATCAATAACGCCAATACTATTATCTATATGAAAAATCTAAAAATTATGTAAAGTTGCAAAGTTGTGTTAGATTAATTAATCTTCATAGTATCGGTACTTCGACGCAGCAAAATTTTTTCGGCCTGCAAGAAAGATACTGAACATATATTTATCTCCCGTTCGTCGAGAAAATAATTATAGATTTTATAATGAACAACATTACACATGTTATCTTAACACAATACTAAAAGTAATGGCTCTATGTCTGACCACAGAAAAATTTTCACGAAATTCTTGTTGATAATCTTAACCACAGGCATAATCGTACGTACTTTTGAGTTGACAATATTAAGAAATAAAATGTAAAAAAAATTATCCCCTTGGATATGTACTATGTATTTTGTTACGCCTAAAATCATCGTGAAAAATCCAAATAGGTCACTTAAGTGACCTAATAAACAGTTTATCTGTTTATCTGTAAAAAGAAAAATCTATTAAAACGATAAAACTCCAAGATTTATTGCCTATGGATATCCTTCCCAAGTCCAATGCAAAACTTATTATAATGTCAAAAGGTACTACGTCCAAAACATAAGTGTGAGAAATCAATAATTTAATTCAGGATCTAGGCTCTTTTAACAGAGTTTACAAAAAAGCACAAGTTTTTTTCATGTACAGAAGGTAAGAATTATGTCTCCTTCAACTTCAGTCAGTCCGAAATACCAAAACAATATACATTTCTATTAAAACCTGAGCTTCTTGAAATTTGAACATAATGCATTTTAACAATCACCGACTTAATTACTTTTTAAATATCATGAGAGGATAACACTAATTTTTGGTTTTTCTAATTACTTTCCACAAATGAATGAATTAGTGCTTAAAGTTGTGAAGTATATTACTTGCACGTTAAGAGTGCGTGTTACATGAACAGATATTGAAAATCTTGGCGGGAAATTTCATAAACTTAAAACTCTAGATAGACAAATAAAACTAAAATAGCAGTCCCAGGGTCTTACTCTTGCTAACTTTGTAAGTAAACTGTTCGCTATAGTGATGGTGTGTCTGTGGAGAAATATTTGTTACGCATATTGATACGTTGATGCCGGGACAATAAATTACACTGAAGAAATGCACCAATCTGATGACATTTACTTAGACGGGAATAATTGTTGGCGGGTTTTCACGTACTTACTTTGAAATCCTTCCAAAGCGCTGGGTGATCGATATAGTAGTTTAACAAATCTCTCGGATAGGTTTTTGCCTGCAGAAAGTCAGCTGGACGAATTTGAACATGATAATTTAATTGACGTTGTTAATGAGGCAATAATTTTTGTGTAGGAAAATAGGTGCACTACCTACTTCACAACAGCTGCGCCTAAACCACGGAGCGTAAAGTAAATAGTAATAACGGGAAGGAGGTGGGAGCCCCGTCAACCCTACTCTAGTCCCCCTTGCTCAAATAGTAGCTAAGCCTGCCCCCGCTTTGGGCCTCCGGCCTAGGAGTAGACTGGATAGGAAGAAGATAAATTACACTGTAAAAAATGTTAGTAATGTTACATATCATATGTATGGTAATATTCCCCAACCTTGAGAGGGAAATCTGATTTCCTAATATGTGTGGAAATTTCCACAAGGTAGTGCATTCGCCACACAAACCACTCTGAAGTTTCGCTCGCGCGTTATGTCAAATTGTCCAAGAGGGCTTGCACCAAAATGTAATGAAAAATTACATTACCAGTTGAGTAACTTTCCTTGACACGTGTTGAGTAATTTTCCCTCACTTGTAGAGGTAATTAGCTTCCATTACATGTAGAGTAAATTTACCTCAACTTTTTTTACAGTGTAGTTCATCGTTAACGTTATTACTTAGTGTGGCTTTTATATGCTTTTATATGCGCATAAAACTAAACAACCAATGAACCAGGCAAAGCGATCAGGGGACTACGTTGTCCTTATGGTCACTGGTATGTTAAAGTGTTTGGCCGGGAGGTGGGCGCCAAAACCAGGTGCTCTGAAAAAATATGATTACATAAATAGTACCGCAAATCACCAATTTGCACTCCTTTTGACAGTAGGAACATACGTTTTATAAAGCAGTGTAAGACCTTACGGAAAACTATATTTTGTGAAAATTACAACATAGTTTGTTAGTTTGGATAAATCCAAATTTTTAGTGCTCACCACAAAATCAGTTTGTTTTCACCACTAAAAGAAACGTGTGGCTATCAAAAAATTATTTTGCGTTTGCTGCAAAATAATACGGCTGTCTCAATAGTAACACAACTCTTCTTTCGTTACTGACAGTGGTTTTCATATGCAGATATTAATCACGTAGGTTGACAAGTTTTGTTACATAGTTTACCTGCCGAAGCCTTAACATATCTCTCAACGGTCTGAGTTGGCGACAACATTGTGATTTAATATGAGCACTGACATATTTCTGCAAAGTTGACAAAACAGTAGTTATTTTACCATGAATTCGTTACACTACCGAGTGATGTGGCGTAATGTCAACACGTTGGACGTACATTCGGGAGGACCCGGGTTCGATTCCCGGCTCCGGCCAACCTGATTTCGGTTTTCCATGGTTTCCCTAAATCGCTCCAGGCGAATGCTGGGATGGTCCCTTAACAAAGGTCATGGCTATTTTTCTCCCAGCTCCTTTCATTGTACCAAGTTGGGTATCACCATCTCTAATGACCTCGCTGTCGACGAGACGTTAAGCCCACTTACCTTTCCATTTTCTTACTCTCCCAGCGTAGGTATTGATGTCGCGGTGGCCGAATGGCTAGACAATTCGCCTCTTGTCTAGGAGATCCGGGTTCGAATCCCGGCGGAGCCATTCCCCGGATTTTCGCATGTAGGAATCATGTCGGACGATGCCGTTGGTCTCGGGGATCATACGTTTTCCCTGCCCTCTCATTCCTGTACTGTTTCATTCTCACCTTATGTCACCACTCATCAGCGCTTAACGAGCGGCTCTGAGAGCGTTGTTTGTTGAAATCGTCGCCTAGATAGGGTTGCAGGCGGCAGGACGGGGCGGGAGGGAGGGGTGGCCGGCTCGGACGAATAGTGTGACGGCGCGCAAGCAGATAACTGTACGCTGTTGCCACATCAGCACTCGCAGAGAACGAGGCAAGGACACCTGCAACTGCAGTCTTTACGGACGGACCTTACCCCACTTGCGGAGCTGCGCTTGAACTCAGCTACAGAGCTGACGAAACCAATCGCTCGCCCGCTTGTTCCACAAAGTATTTGAGAAAAATTCATGAAATATCTACCACTTGGCCTACAGATTATGGATATTCTTACAAAATTGTTAAATGTTTTACACGTTCATTGATTTACCTGTTAAAAATTGTGACCTAAAGGCCTTTCTTATTATTTTACTCGAAAACCTGCTGGAAATGGTCCGCTAAAAATATCTCGAGTTTCGACAACATTGTATACTCACCTCTTGAACCTAAATAAATATGAAAATTTAGTATTCTATAAACTAAACTTTTCTGAGTGTAATATTCATGGACCTTAGCATAATATTTTTATACTGTTTCAAGAACAGGTTACCAAGCCACAAATGAGCTTATTACTTTAAATGCACAAATCTAGCAAGGTACTAGCAAGTCGTGCAACATAGGTACCATGACAAAAACAGGTGGTAAGAACGAAAAAAAAACAGACAACGGTTTCTAGTCTGCCTTCCTAAGGAAAAATTGGCTTATAAGATTACCTTACTATCTGTGTGTCTGTTTTTGTGGCTGGTTATGGGTCCCTCCCCCCCACCACAAATATATTTTGAACACATGCACCGATTTCAACCAAACTCTATAAAATAATAGGACCTGGCTTTTATATTTTTCAAAAACGCTTTGCACTGTCTTTCAAAATGTTGGCCATTTGAATTGTTTGTGTGATACGGTATATCTCTGTAACTATTCAGAGAATTCTAACCAAATTGATACGCTCAACGAACATGTAATGTGCATTAGGTTTTGATACTTTTTGATCACAGGTCTGCCATTTTGAAAGCTAGTACCCTCTAATTCACTAAATAGTTTATTTCATAAAACGTTTAAACTAATATTATAAAATTTTGTAGTGTGGTAGTGTTATGACAATTAGTCTTATACACACGTTAATTAAGAAGATTAGTCGTTGACTTTCTAAATGGTAGCCATACCAAACAAACACACATAATAGAAACAAAATATGCGTAAAATACATGTACCATATACACAGAATACAGTGTCAATTGAGCTTGACAATCGTTAGACAAATAAAGGTTTCGAATAAAATCGTACACATGCGCAAACCCATGCAGACTTAGTAATGTAATAATTACAATTATCTTACACTGTTCTTGCAAGCTCAGCAAATTTCAGAAGTAGGTTAAATATATACAAATAACATGATTTAAATATGTTTCCTTATAATATTCAGTAACATAAAGAAAATGCGCTAACTGTCAATGTGGAAGTCATTCAACTTTTTTTCTTTTCTTAGAAGACTTGTTGCATATAAAAACGGCAGTAAAGAAATCTAGCGTCGGATTCTCTTGAAATAAGCACACAGAAATACAGAATCGTTTAAAATGAGACACCTCCAGTTATTCCAGTTAAATTATAAAAATTCACAAATCCATACAGGTCTATTAATGCAATAATGACTGTACTTGCAATTTCACACATTTTCAGAAGTATAATGACAAAATATACACAAAACAACTAAATGTAAACATGTTTCCTTATTATATTTAGTTATAAGTATAATTAACATGATGCACACTGTCTATATGTGGAACTCATTTTGCTTCTTCATTTTTAAGATACCGGTACACTGACTTCTGTACTACAGTTATGAATACAGGTTCACGAATTGTATTCCAAACTGGGGAAATAAGTCATAGCTAGGGCCACGATTTTGTCACGAAAAGATTTTTGCCCCGCATTGTTTCAGTGACTCACGTGCACATCGACAGTTCTGTTTCAAGGTTATTGGCAGCGTGTCTATGTTCAGACACGTTTCTCATTTGACTGCACCAATCAGAATAATATTATTGTGACTCTGTACGTCTATAATTTGCCAAGGCCAGTGAGAGTAAAATCATCCAATCACAGACGATGTAGCAGAGCTGCAGATGTGCACATGACGCATCGAAACCATGTGTTGTAAAAATCTTTTCGCCATAAAATCGTGGCTCTAGTCATAGGTTCTGCGATTTCGGCCAACATGCAAGACATATTAAATCGCTTCAATTTTTAGAATCATTTCCTGTTTTCAAAATGTTTCAGTCCTTATTATTTTTTCTGTATGAAAACTTTCCAGTTAATCTGCCATCACTATAAAGTAGTAGAATTCGTGCTCAGTTATGTTCAGTGCTCCTTGCATTTGATAAAAGCATTGGTGCGTCTTTTTAAAGTGTTACTTTATTGACGGATGTCATCACCAAAAAGAAGTGCTTTTTATATCTAGCATTTTTCATTAGGCCTAGTGACTTAGCATAAGGAGCACATTTCACCTCAACCAGAGCATTTTCCTCTGTAACGAAACCATCTAGACTTGCACCAAATTGACCACGTACGAACTTCACAAATATGTCACACCTGTCGACATTCAAAACTATGTCTGGTTCGAAGCTCTTAATAGCGATGTATTTATTATGGATGCCATACTCCAAAGCAAGTGTTGCAATATTAGGTTTGTACAGAAGTCGCTTGACAAAACTACAACAACGCGTGGAATCTTCCCGCTGACAAACCTCTCAGTAATAACTTTATGTAAAACGACCTTGTCGTTTATCATGCCATTTTTCACTTTCTCTTTGTGCAACTGTCTGCACAGCAGTCCGGTCTCATTCTTATACAGTAACTTGAAAATATTCGACTAAAAGCTTGCATGTTTGCTGTGTGACCTCGGTATCTTCAGGTTCCAATACATTTTGTCCATATTCTTCATCTGGAGGAGCTAACACTTTTATGTATTTTCGTTTGTTTCTTGCTTGGGCAGTCAAGTCTAGACGCCATTTGACTGCTTCATGGGGCTGTATTTTACGCTTGATCAGCATCTTGTGAGTCTGTCCTGAACTCCGACCAGTCAGGGTCTTGACTGGGCTCAGTACTCGCGAATGACCACTCAAGAGTTGTAATCCAGCGACGTTAACAACTTCGTTGAAATTATTCCTGTTGCAAAAAAATTGATACTATTTCCAGAATTAAATCTGACCAGGAGACTCATATAAAACTCAGCTGAATACGTAGTTGTATTTGTAATGAGTCGTGGAGCTTTTTCTACGAGACGATCAACAAAACCTTCATACACTAATTAGTGAATAGAGACGGTTCTAAGATTATGTCCTATTCCATTGCAGTTGATAGTTTATTAGAATCCTATTTTTGTAACATGTGTGTGGCCTTATACTAGAGTCAGTTGAGTCATTACTGTCACAAATACAGCAGTATTATTCCTAGCTCCAAGAAACAATAATTTACCTGCCTTCTCTCCGATTATCACTGCGTGAAACAAAGAAAGTTTAAAAGCCTTTAAATTTGTAAATAGAAACTACTTTCATAACGACTCAAAAGTATGTATTAATCCAACAAAAAATAAAATTTTGGAGTTAAATAAAATTCAGACTTCATAAATATAAGAGAAAGGAAATAATATATTAAATCAATAAATTGTGTATAAACTTAATTCTTGTCTTGTTGGCAACCTGCAAACGAAGCGCAACCTGTGCCTGCATTTTATGCTGTTGAAGTAGTCTGCAATCTGTAACACAGTAAGTCGTCATACTTGCACAGTCAGGTGATGGTGATTTTCGTGGCTGAATCACGCTAACGTACCATTCAGTCAGAAAAAAAACTAGCAGTTGAGTTGTTTGTGCAAGTATAAGACGAAAATTCTTTGGTTTAGTTCATAAATGTTGTCGTTAAAGGGTATGGAAAGGTACAATGTCAAGCGGACAACTGGAATACTAAATCGTCAATAAATTCTGAACTACTCATCAAAATTCAATGAGATATATTTCCGAGTAAATATTTTATCAGCAGATGTTTATTTATATAGCACTATGCGGTGGTACGCTTTACTTTCTAATAATACATTACAACGGGGTTTTAAAATAATATGGGCTTGAAACTACAAAATCTACAAAAATGGAAAACTTAAATTTTTATACTTTGTAATATGATAATATTTGGGCCTCTATAATAACAAAAAAAAAAATGCTCAAGTTTTAATTTTAAAATAATTTTACTATCCGAAAATCTCTGCGCGAGAGGTTTACTAATGTTAAAATTATTTTCGCTTGAAAACGGGAGTATTTTTTAAATTCGGTTGTTATAGAGGCCTAGATATTATATTAAAAATTGTAAAAATTACAGTTTTCCATTTTTGTAGATTTTGTAGTTTCAAGCTCTTATTTATATTTTTGTGGGTGCTCAAATTCAAGCACGCGGTGTTAAATTATTGCCAAAATTAATATTTTCGATTTATTTCATTACGCACATTGGTCATGGTGTAGTCAGCCGCATTATAGTTGTTTTTCATGTGCAAAAAATGCATAGTAATCAATGGGAATGATATAAATAGCTGACATTGCCCTTACAGATTCAAGTGAAAAGAGAAAAATTATTTACATGCGACTCACACAGGGAAATTCTGATATAGGTTTTAAACATTTTCAGATATTTTTATTTAGCATGTGACTGGAGAAATGGTACACAACTGAATGTAAGTTAGTTTTGTATGTGTGACTATAATTGTTATTCCAGCCATTGGGCAAGGCAGTACGCAGTGTTTGACAACATGTTCCAGTTCGTTGACTGTACGTAAGTTAACTTACCACAGCAGAAGCAGCACTGTAATCGTGTTCGTAACTTAGTCTGCCTCATCCACCATCCACTAGAGATATAAATAGGACGCCGTATGCATCAACATTTCCTTTTTCTATCGCTTTGCGTTATTCCTCAACACCAGTTCCAGATATTGACGTATGAGGTGTTGCAACCACACATGTAAACATAACAAACTTTTTAAATTATGTATTATAGTATTTAGGTCTCGTATAGTATCCACACGTGTTGTAATACAAACCTTCTCAATTGCTGCTTCATGTTTTATGTAAGTGTTGACTGTTATTGCTCATTGCTGGAACATATAATATCGCAAGTATGCTCTCCAGTTGGGAAAATCCTATACTCGAGGTAACTGCAGTCCAGGTACTTGCACTGTTAAGATTGTTATAGCCAGTTTCTTCATTATGTATTTTGTATTCATGGTGACAGGCAGAACATTCGAAAATCCACTGACAGTGAAGACAGTTTTCCACCTCTTTATTTAACTCCAATTCTCCAAATGTATGAATATTTTAATGAATGATCGCGTTCCATTGTAAGGAGCTTGGGGAAAACGTAACTAGGTTTGAAAATTCTGTTCCCGCACAATTAGGTCCATACGATGATGTGCAAGATTATAGTTATTTAGTTATAACTAGGGACCCCTGATTTTCGCGAAAAGAATTTCACCCCAGTTTGTTTCAGTGGCTTACGTGTACATCTGCAGTTCTACTTCATGGTTACTGGCAGCGTGTCTTAGTGTAGTGCTGTCTGTCATTTGACTTTGCCATTCACAATAACGTTACTACAACTTCACAAATCTGTGATTTGCCAGTAAAACCACTAGACACGTCACAGCTAAGACGTCCAATTACAGGTTATGAAGCAGAGCTGCAGATGTGCACGTATGTCACTGAAACAAAGTGGAGCAAAATTCTTTTCGCGAAAATTAGGGGTCCCTAGTTATAACAAGAAGTGGCTATGCAATTTCCGTCGTTAAACGCACAATTGAATACCGACATTAAGAATTATAAATATTAACCATTTAATGACTGCCCATGGTTTATTGAACACTATTTAAAGCATTGCTTATGTTCTAGTTGTAAACAGGCCTATAGTACATATCCTTAGTCTACATGTAAAATTAACATTGCCATAGTTAGTTGTATTTATGCTCTACTCAAGCGAATTTTTAAGATAAAAAATTAGGAATTCAAATATTTTATTAATTCACTCATTCTTACACAATTTATCATTTAAATAAAACTAAACCAAGTGAAAATATCAGAATCCACAAACGTGCTCTGTCAACCATGAACAGCCTGCATACAAACCAGAACGAAATAGTGACTACAAAAATAACAATTATTCCTTATGTTTCTACTTCATATTTCCTTAAATGATAAGTAGTGTTTGTTTGGTACAGTGGTGTAGAACAAATATACGAGTCAACTTTTATGATAGACATTTATTTGAAAGCTATTTAACAACTCCGAGCATCAATTACGAGTAACTACGCAGATATTTTTAATGACATAATACTAGGAAAGAGGGACAGAGATGCTGTTTGATGCCATGAAACAACCACTTTAGTGTTTTAAAATGTTTCTCACTATACGGTCGCCGATACTGGCCTGCCGGTCAAAAAAGTTAACAAATTATTTGAGACATGTTGCGCGTTCGCAAATCGCAACACACGTCAGAGACACCGTGGTCACAAACTGCCAGCTCGTTTTAGCTCGACAGTAACAATCAAAGCCACCACGGCAACCCTAGATATTTTGGTTTCAAATAAAATTCGTTCATAGTGACAGGCCTATAGATATTGTAACAAATTATTTTTGAACATCTATGGGGGAAAAAGTAATCATTTTCAAGGTCACAGATAAATTATTTGGTGTAACAAAAAAAATGTAACAGACTTTAAAATAAAAAAACAGGAAGTTGTGTTTTTTAAACTTCCTTACCTTTGGGTCTGCATTTTCGCATTAGTCAAAAATATTTGTATTTCAGGTGAGACATATAAATGTAATAGACCCTACGTCAAATATTTTTTAAATAATGATACATACATCTTATAGAATACAGTTTGCAAAGTTCACAGTGTTAGTTAATGTTGACTTGTGTCTAGAAAGAATTTTCTACAATTTATGTACAAAAATAGTGTAAATATCACAATGAAATAATAAACTTGTCTTATTTATCCAGTAAATGGCCATGGAGTTAATTTAAATAATTTCTCAGTCGATGAAAGTAATTCAAAGTTCGGTTATGGCATATCAGATAATCACTCGAGCTAAATGACAGCCACGAGTCTTTTATACGTGCGCATTTTTCTTCTTATATCTAGCGGAAAAGTATACAGCGGTGGATGAATATACATATATCTAACTGGTAGAGTCTTATAAAGGTATTTTTAAACATTCCCTTAGTGAAAATTAGACGTAAGGAATTAAACTGTCTTGATTATGAAACCTACGTCACTCTTCCGACAATTCAGAGTATCATGAGAATTACGGCTAACATAATACAAAATCTCACCCATGAAATATAGCTTGTTATAGATACATTTATTATCTACATTTACTTTATTAATGCATTTGTTGTCTTACACAAAACCAATAACACTCGTTCGGTACATCAACACACTACTCATTTCAGATATAGACTCTACAGTACTGCGTGGTTAGACCAGTGAGTAAAGACAGGTTTTACTCAATGGTTAGGCCTAATGTATCTCAGATGTATAGTAAAACCCACAACCGTTACACGCTTATCAACCTGAATGCATGATGACATTCTGTCACGGTGCATACATACAAACGTAAATGCATGCTGCATGCCTGGCAAATTTAGCTACATGAACATTCTGTATTTTCGTTTTGACAGACCTCCGTTGGCTATATTATGGCAGTCGTTTGTTTTTACACTTCGCTCTTCCCATTGTGGATCGTTTCCTGTCACACTATCGCACCGACAACATTCGCACGTGGCCGCCGACTTCCTTGTAGTGTAGCTCAGATTACAGATGAGTCCGCGCAGATACTGCTCAAGGCTGCTCCTCAGGATATTAACAGACGTGGCAACTACGCCCTCCTGCTCTGCTTCCCCGCTCCCCTCTGGATGCGCGCGCACCACCCAGTACACGACCCATTACTCTGCTAATTTTTCATTTACGTAAAGACCTCTCACGCTTTTCCTAGATGAGATACAGTTACGCTACCACTGACTTATTTATGTGTTTAATCGTAACGGAATTCGCTATATAATATTTAACCCAATAAACTACATAGCCTGAAACGTGCAGCGATTTTAATATTTAAACTGTCGATTTAATACGTTTTTTATAACGAAAATAGTTTTTTCGTCTTGTAGCGAGTTAGTCGTCTTCAAAATCTGTATTACAATTCTTGTTTGAAAGTTAAATCATGGAAACTGAATGCGTAAAGCGACTTTCAATTTTACATTGAAATCCCTATCTCTCCCACACTGAACATTTGGATCGAGCCGGCCCTTAAGATCCCGATGTTGATAGCTGACCAAAATCTCTCACTCCTAGCGCAGGTATAGTTTCGTCGGTAATACGCTGTCCTATGGCTGATACAGTGCTGGTAAGTTTTGAATGTTTTTCCTTGGGGGCATCTTAGTGTGCGAGCAGCTAACCGGAACGAGTTTTTAATAGTCCACAGAATATAATGGCGGTTCCGATTACCATATTTTATGCATAGCGAATAGACGGAAACACCCGTGTGACGGGATAGGTGCGAAGGACATGGTCAATAAAACGGCGAAGAAGATCAGGTCGCGTATTGGCTGGAACACGCGAGTATCGCCTCTGCGTGTGTGGATGATGTGCCATACACGGCCAGGGCAGGCAGCATACCTCCGGACCGTTATCCTTACTGCTGATCGACCTGTACCAGGGAACAGTTATCTCGCACAGCTTCCTACAGACGACACACAACCTGTCCTGCCGCATAGATTACCATCGCTGTGCTGTGGCCGTCCAGGTCACCTGACCTCTACCAACTTCGCTTCTGTATCTCCACTATGTTTCACACCGCCACGTCACAATATTTCATTTTGTATAAGAATTTTCACTCAAGACTATCAATAATATATTATTCTTAGACAACCTTCCATCACTTGTTGCAGGGGACTGGTTGATGGCATGTGTTGATAATCAGTATCCATTATTAGAGATATCATATTTCGGGATGCTTTGTAACTATAGAGAGGACTTTGTGACACTCATATACTTAATGTTTCAGATTTTTTTAGTAAGAAGTAAGGGCCGCTTTATGTGTACACCAATCCATAAAATTTTGTCCAACAATAGTTGTTTTGTGGTGAAGACGGAAGACTGTAAAGTCCTGTTTTGTGACACTGTAAAATTATCCTTCCTAAAATGATAAGGAAGTAATTAATATAAACACAGTATGGGATATTTATCATAATTTATACGTGTAACTATGCAAACTTTTGCACTTGTTACAATTCAAGTCTTGTAACTTCAGCATGTATTTGACTGTTTTACAAAAAAAAAAAAAAAAATTAGGAGTGATGACAAGGATGTCTGGGAAACTATTCTACCATACGTAATTTCTTAGAGCTCCTATACGTGCGTGTGGCAAATTTACAAACTATTTCTCACAGTGTGGGTTGTACGTTCACCTAGCCTCTCTTTGACGAGCAAATGTCGTCATACATACCAAGGATTACATTGCTGCTGATCTCACCACTAGTCGTTTGGCAGAAAGTTTTCGGGTGGGGTAGCACTTAACTGCCAGGGATGCACAACCAGCTATTATTTGGAAGCAAGATGCACGCGCGCCCGTATTTAGCGAGCTGATTATTTTAAAATTGCAGTTTACCTGGATATCGTGTGCCGGACCCCGTCTTACTATTCGTAGCGCATCGCAACGAAACAACGCGTGAACAACACAATTGAAGGTCTTGTTGAGATTTATGACTGTGTTCAGTGGGTGTGTTCACAACCGCGACACAACACAGACGCTGCGGCGAATAACATTTGCATATAATTACTGAAGTGACGCATACACATGACACTTTAAGTCGTTAGCATTTCTCTTACTAGAAGATTCGTCTGTAACAGTTTTGTACGTAACGGTTTCTTTATCCAGAATTGTCATAGAAATTCTATACTTTTCTATTTATTAATGATATCAAATCACAGATCAGAATAATCAAATTTTTACGACGTTTTGTTCTAAATTCCGGATCATGGTAAAAAACATTGTTATTTACAAGGATTGTACTCGTTTTCTTCAGTCACACCGTCTGAAATCGCACATTACATTATGCACAATGTAAATTATATAATAAGAACATAAATACATATTATTTGTTTCTGTGTGTGGATGTTCAGTCAGCTTCTAACAACTCGACGAATAATAAATACATTTTTGTCAACTAGTTAAAAACTTCAATGAAATAGTTGCAACATATTAATGCTTGTTATATGTATACAAACGAAGTATTCGTCAAGTCAATAACTTTAATCAAATAAACTTGAAACCAATGCGGGGAAAGTGGAAAACGTGGCTGATGCCGTTGGAGGGCATGTTATCTCGGAGCACTTCTATTTATACAGCTCTCACATTCCGCCATAACTCCATCCTTACCTCCCATCATCATCACTGGCGCTCAAGACCTGACTATTAGGCTCTAACTAACTCTGTCCACTGCACTTTTTAAACATTTGATTAAACAGCAATCTGCAACTATTTCAACATATACAAAAAGATAAAGCACGTCAGTTTACCGATTTCTTTAACTTCTATGTATTTAGAAGCATTAAATTTAATGAGTATTAAGTGTAAAAATTTTCTGTCGGCATGTTTAAAATGCTGAAAATTAATTTAAACTTTCTTGAATAAAAATAGCAATAAAATATTTGTTCTCTCGTTGTCACTAACTGTATTTTTAGTTGATTTTAGCCATTTTATAAAATGCTGTCTCAAATAAAAGAAATAATGAAGCCACAACAGTCGACCCTGTAACTCGTATTGCCTTCTTTATGATACAAGTTTACGTCCCGAAAGCGGCGTCATACTTACATGTGGCGACGATCGTTGTACTGAACCTTGTGTGCGTTCAAGAATAATTATCTTCTGCTTGTACGCTCTTTCCGTACAATTTTATTTTTCAATCAACAACTTTACTGGATTATGGCACTTGCCAAATTTACGTAATTTTTACAAAAAATCATTTTACAAAACCGCTTGCTCACTTAGCATAGTAGTGGTTAAACGAACAACTCAAGAGCTGCAAAGTTGTGGACATTCAAAGTGATCGAAAAGGTTTATAGAAAGATTTCAAGGCGTGTGAACAAATAAAATGTATATTAGGCAACAATTTTTTATAAAAAACATAAGTAAATTTTATTGACTAGATACTTGCATTACGTGAACCGCCATACATAATAACTATTAATAAAGTGGCTATGTGAACATACTTCTGCGTTTAAGATATTTTCTAGGCAAAATAGCCTTCATACAAATAAGTTTTAATACTTCACATTTTATTCTTGACTGTATGTTACCGCCATTCGTGCACTGCTTTGAACATACTAACCGAATGTGTTATGAAACAAAAAATTGGGTATTTAAATGTTAACAATAGTATAAAGTAACTTATCGTTCACCACCCACTGTTTATATATGCTTTATTTAACGTTCGGTTACATTACGCACCCACCAACCTACCAAGTAAGTAACGTTTACTCACTTATTTTATAGTTTGACACTGTTTGTAATGTTCTTATTTTGAATATCCAGATATTTATTTCATTTTACTTGGATATTTAAAAATTGGCTGAAACTAGTAATTTATTTTACATATTTATTATGACATATTGGTCTATTCAGGTTATTAAATAGTACCTAACATAATCGTACACGTATTTTAAAATTTGTTTGACGACAGCTGATTAGATAGTTCCCCTGAACTTTTAGGAGAGTGATCGCGTAAGAGAGGCGGTAGTCTCTGGGTTTCATCTCCTGTTAAAATTGCTGAGTAGTTTGTCAGCCAGTTGGTCGACTAGACAGGATATTTTAACAAGACTTCCATTCAGTTTTACGTAGATATGCGATAGTCAGATAGCGAACAATAGTAAATAAGACTATTAACACAAACAAAAATATTTAAAACCATTCCACGGTGACATTCTACATTTTCCATTATTCCAAAAGGTCCTCCGGGCAGTAAGCCTAAAATAATTTCCATCTCTTGCTGAAGAAAAAGTGAGTGAAAGAGAGAGACTTACAGAATTAAAGCTTTCAAGTGCCACAAGTGGACTAACGAGTTCCTGACAACTTAACGTTTTTTGTTCTCGTTCTTCTTCCTGCCACACATAGTCGCAGTCATGTTTTTTTATTCACCTCAGTGATAAAGAGCCAATTAACAAATACGTATTGCAAACGGCAGAGTTAATAACGCCTACCTTGTATAGTAAGTGTAATTTCTTCAAGGATTTTATCCCGGATAATAAAATACATTTTGTAACGTACAGTACTATTGTGGGCATATGCCATTGCAGTATTATGTCATCCCAGAAATCTTAGGATGAGACTAAGAAAAAACTAACGAAAAAATAAGAAAGCAAGCCTAGTTTGGCTGTATTCAATGAATGCATGAACCAAAACAAGAGCGCATGAAATATCCCACTAGGAGGTAGTCAACTAAAAAATATAGGAAAATAAAATAATCACACAAAAATGGAGTCGAAATACAAAAGAAAATAATCTGTAAAACTCAGGACACAAGACAGAATAACAACGACGACGACTTCACAGACAACAGACTAGACGACACAACGTCCGCAATAGTACAGTATATTTTTCTGTCCCATTGCAAGAAACGTTCAAAGACATGAATACATTCCGTGAGTTCTGATGCAAACATTATATTTTAGCAACTACAATTAAAAGAAAAGTGAGAATGTTCGGGTGTTTAGTATGCAAATATTGTACTAATTTTTACAACATAAATCATAGACTATTCATCGATAAATCACGTTCATAGAAGTTGTAGCATACAAAACTTGCAGAACAAAATAGTCGGGCCATTATTGTGGTAAAGATTGCACCGGTCGTGCGAACACTGCACTCAACATTCAGCGTCTTGCGCCTGCAGCAATGCAATCTGCACTCCATATCCCTGTCACACCGTACTGTACTCGGGCAATGCAAGTCAAACGATCTAACACAACTGAACAATACAAAATTCCAAAGTATCTCATATTTTGTATCTCCATTCCAAATACAAAGTTTATTGTTAGTGTATTATTGAAACAGTTTTAGTTTGATGGACTTTATTACCACAGCTCCAAGGATTAGATATAAACAGATGGAATAAATAAGAATGTTAATGGTATGAAAATATCTATTTAAACAACCACTGTTATTTTGCGATTGATAAACATAAGTGAATTCACCACTTTTGGGGTATCTAGTACTTCTATTAATACAATTTAATAAGAAAATTGTGCTGTAAATTATTACATTGAAACAATGTTCTATAGTTGGGCATTGCATTTCCGAACATGCATTAATTTCGCGTCTTTTTAATCCCCAAATATCGTTTAATATAAACGTGTTTAGAGGAATATGTTACTTCATACAACCATTACCAAGAGCCTCGCCTGGAGGACGGCCTAGTGATGACGACAGTGCAACTAGGCCAGTAGCTACACAAGACAAGGGCCTCAGAGATTATTCCCACCTGCACTGAAGTGTAGCAATGTAACACAATGTATGGAGCGAATTGGAGTCGTTCTTCTATCAAGTTCTTCAGCCGTCACCACCTCACCAGGATGGTCCTGAGTCGAGTCTCACGACGTGCCGCTGTTCGTCGATAGCCGAACATTCTCGTCAGGCTTCGGCATCATGCTAACGGTGAGTACTAAGGTGTCCTAAGGGTCATCTATCATAGAGTAGAATATAAACTCAATTAACTAAACAGCTGCTCCCCTTCTGTATAAACTGTGTAGTACATATGTGTAGAATTCTGTAATGTAAACTATCTAGCGTAAGGCCACCATATTTAGATAATGTATTTCATTACATCGTAACCCTCAACCACAAGCATTATCCACTAACTGGTTTTAGTACAAATGCCTACTTCTGACTACAGCCACCTAACCACTTCAACTCGGGTGTAAAACATATTTAATTAAATGCTTCATAACAGTACACAAGCAGGTAAACATGCATGCTAAACAAGCCGGTATATAAGATTACTATTACATTCAAGAAGCTTTCATGACATTTGGTATGTGCGCGTAGCGTATAATGATAGTAAATGTTGACCTTAACTTATTAAACTGTACTCAATGTAACGTAATTTCCTTTGTAAATACCTATCACATTTTAAATGTTCGTCATTAATTGTTGAAAACGAAATACTGTTTTCGTATCATAGCTAAAATGTTAATATTAAAGTAAGAATTTAATGGAGGAAAAATTTTAAGTACCAACACGTTCGTAATTGTTCATACAAAGCATAAATGTCTTAAAGAAAAATCTACGTTGTGCATTCAGAAATAATAAATAGTAGAAAACGGTATCAACACGCAGCGTTTTGAAAAAGCGACCCTCACATACATAACTACAAATCAGTCGCTGTAACCACCACACCAACAGGATATTACTAACCATTAACGAGCTATACTGTCATAAATATTACTGAGCAAGTCTTTATAAGTTTTCATAATTTTTTGTAGTTTTTGTGACGCCATTAGCATTCAAAACAACTGAAAACAGTATTTAAATTAAAAACTTGTAATTGATTATTTTGCTTATTTATGTATATATATATATGTATATACGTGTTCTTGTACATAATCATTACTTTATTTGAATGTAGGCACCAAGTCTTCCACAATACCACAGCTGAAACTCACAATAATGTAATCGAAATAGTGTTGGTAGTAAAAATGTAATTTATTTCAATGACAAAGAAAATGTAATGTATAATC